>APFE030458576.1:0-19586 GCA_000404065.3 Pinus taeda
TATCAGATGCGTAATAAGGTCACTCTCAATATTCTCCTTACACATATTAAAGCTGCAAAACAATCAACAAGTGCTAAGTCAAAGAAGAGATAATGATATTAAATAAATAAAAACAAACAGTTAAAATGATGAGGTTTGATTGGAAATTAGAATGTCCTTTACATGTACCCAAAAAAATATAAATTAGCACACTAGTCTATATGTTGCATACTTACCCTATGATAATTCTTACTATCATGAAAGTAAACCTCATGAAAACAAGATTTCAGGCCAAATTCGTACTGCAAGAATGAAGTCAAATTTAAATAAGGTGCACAGAGGGATCAGAATTGAAACTTTTTAGCTGTGTAAACTAAAATTGATTTAAAACACTTAGCACTGCAATATGTTACCATAGTTATAATAGTAAATCCAATGATTCTACATGCAAAAGTTCATTCTTTACTAAATGAACATAGTGCTTACCCATATCCACAAGAAGAAAGCAAGCTGGAAAGCACTCTGCAGAACATAAGGTAAGTTTGCTAACCATCAAAGCATTGTCATTTCCATGAATATTCAGTAAACAAGATTCAGAAATAGAATTTGTCAATGAGGCATTGGTGTGAAAAGAATTTTGATACCTGGAACAGAGTGAAATGGATCAAGAAAAGAACAAGTTTAGGACGACATAACCAAAAAATTTCATCTGTTGGCTGCACTATGGGAGTTCCTTGAACTACAACATGCCTCTCTTGAATTTCTAAGGCCATCTCTGTTATTATAACTTGTAGTTTTGTGCTGACCAACAAAACCTTCTGTGCATTTTCAAGATCGAATGGCAATAAGCCCAAAGAATTCAATCAAGAAACTTTCCAGGCCATTAACTCACATCATCAATAAGACAATCCTATTAGTCTAATACTTTTGTTTACTTACAGCTAAGGGAACAAAAGAGAGCCAAAAATACGCATACCATCCTGCTCAGAGAAACACATCCAATGCAAAAGAAAATATTAATTGAACAAAAGTGAAAACTGCTTTATGAATATGCAAAATTATGTCTTTGGTGGGAGAGATGAGTCTTGAAGACTTACCATACACATTAAGAAGCAAAAAAATTACAGTAAAAGCCCATAAGGAAGGACTGCAGATAATGCATCAAAAGGCCTTTGTTTAGGTAAAATTCAAGGGGATTTTCAAAACATTCCAAGAAGTTGACATAGGAAGGCCCAAGAAGGAAACCTAATATTATTTCTAAAGACCAAAGCTTTTGTGAAAAGGGAAATCTTTACTAACCTAATTCCAACCACCCTCCTGAAGTCATCATCCAATGACCTCTTTATATATTTATGAAAATCAAACTTGCTATTTGGGGTCAAGTGAGCCTATATAGTTCCAATAAATAAATAAAATTATAGTACTAGTCAGATTCCTTACACAAATGATGTGGGTGTTGATATAACAAAGATGAAATGGAAAAGATGATTTAAATTTATCAAGACTTACAACAATGAAGACATGGCGCAAGGTCAAGTAATCAACTTTTGTTACTGACCAAAAGAATTGTCGAAAGAAGCATACTTGCAAATCCTAGGAAAATTGATGTTAAACCAGAACTGGATATTTCTCAGTTAACATGCAAAGGTCAAACTCAGATATATCCATAGATCATTTTCAAGTATGAAATACTTACCATCCATTTAAGAATCGGTATTCTGCTCAATAAAGGCATATGACGCTTTCCAAATGAGGTTTCTTGGGTTAATCTGAATCTTGCAGGATCTGCTTGGACCAATAAAGCAAGCAATTGCCTCAATATACAGTTTTCTTAACACGCTCGAAAAGTTACCCAACCCAAAAGATTCATTATGTGTCCTTTCAACCTTCTATATTTAAAAACATTACTCAATCGGCTTATAATATATTTTTTTAACTGAAACAAGATTTTTTTGGAGAATCAGTAACTTGAAAGATCAGCTATCACTATTAAACTAGTTACAACTATTTCATAAATACTATAAACAGGCCAGTTACAACTTACAACATGTCTCTAGAGACTTGAACCCACATAGTTGGGAAAAAAATGTTTACCAAACTACTTGAACTAAGATCCATTGACCAATCAGCCTATAACTAACACAGTATATCCCAATTAGAATTGGCAGGTTGCCAACCAGTTATTACTTTTCAACTTAAAGAGTCTCCAGCGAATGGAGTAAATAAGATTCCATAGCAACCCAGTTAAGGGAGAAGAAATAAAAGAACATCAACTCACCATTTGAAAACTCATAATCCAGAGTTTGTGATTCCCTTTCCCACTCTTTCCAACGCCTCATCTAGGCATCAAGAGGACTTGTAGATATCAGTATTAACAGAGGATATAAATGCATGCAGAGGTCAAAACAGTAAAACCCAAGGCAGAATTTAACTGAACATTATTGGAAAAAATAATTGATCTCCCCTTCCACCTACCTTTTCTCTTGCCAGTGGCACAGTTAAGATACTATATAACACATGGAGAACTGCCAGCATAAAGATGAAGATGTGGAGTTGATGCATGTCGCTTTGGGAAACCAGAGGATACTTACCCTAAATACAAAGCAGCAGAGTTATCAAGTAAAATCCAACATAAAATAAATATTTGAAATTTGTATGGGAAGCTAATTTCAAGATGGTCTAAATCAACTCGATCTCGGCAGGAAAATCAATCAAAGAATCATAGGACCTAGATAAAGAAACCATGCACATTAAGACTAAGAGAAGGGTTTGGCCTTTACATGTGCGGAGCTATGTTGGCTACCCTTAGAAGAAGCTAAGACACGTCTCCATGGGACCTCCTGTTCAGTAGACATTGGTTCCCATAGAATTTTTTGCATGCACTCCTTTTCTTCGTCACTATCCCCTTCCACCTTTATATCTCTAGAATCAATTTCCTTCTTACATGGAAGCATAATATAAGCTATTCTTTTGGGTATACAAATCAAGGAAATGGGCTTCTGTCCAACTGTCAATAGAAGCGATATGAAACCCAGAAGCATCAACTCTGCAACCCAAAAAGATGATTTTCAAAAATATTTGCTCAGAGGACATATCCAGAAATTCTAGCCAGTAGGTGCTAAAAGAAATCAGTGTAGTTGCCTGAAATTAAAGGCTGAAATTCAATTTAGAAAATCCAAAACAAGCTACCAATCCAATCTAAGCAGATCAGTTAAATACATAAAACAAATATTGTCAAGTTCAACCAATGTAACCATTTTAGAAGGAGGTTCTATCTAAAACAGCATAAATTTGTTGTTCAAATTAGTTTCAGAGTATTTGGGGGATAGACTACAAGAAGAAACATGGTGGATATGAGTGGTTTCGAGTATCTGTTACCTGGTTTCAATTTTAAAAGAACTTCAGATAGATCCTTTTTATTTCTTCTGGAGAGCCACTGTAAATATAATGACAGAAAAGGGCTTTATTAGTACAGATGCAATAAGAATTCAAAACTTGTAATCCTACAGATTTGTTTATCATGTTTTCCTCTATCAACATCCTTTTCCTCTCATAACCAAAGCAATAATTCTACTTCTAATCACTGATGACATATAGAATATGAGCCATTCATATTGGGTTTTAAAAGTGTGTTTTGTTGGTGATTTCAGAAGCCAAAATTTATCAAATTTCTACCAGTCAAAACAACTAAATGTAGAACTGAACCAAGGTAAGATCAATTCAACTAAACCAAAAAGTGCACAGTTGAAATCTAAGCAAAACCTTACATTGCTAGCATAATGAATACCATGTTCAAGAGGTAAAGAGATGGCCACAAATGCCAAACAAACAACTGCTACTGCCCCAGTAGGAGTTTTCTCTAGAGAACGACCATTGCCACTGTCAACTCCTGCCATATTCTTCTCAGAGGACTGGTAATTGCTTCTAAATTCACCAAAAAAAAAAGAAAAAAACTAGATAGTATACATCTTAAACATAGTTCCTTCCCGGGAAGGACAATACATCCCTACTCAATAATTGCAAACAATTTGATGGACATTGTCTCTGATGTCAAGACTCAAATTACACCTACAATTAGTAAATCTTTGGTTTTTGCCTGTAGGTACCATTGGAATCGGAGGTGGAGGTAAACAAAAAATAACATGGGTAGGCATGGAGATTTCAAAATAATCTACTTTCAAATTTTATGATTCAGTTCTCAATTTTCATTAATTTCAAATTTAATACAAAGCTTTCAATTTTTAGTGGTTCCAAAATTTTAGTTTCTAATTTAATTTTTCAGTTGCCATTTCTGTTTGTTTCCAATTTAATGGACAGGAACCACACAATTGGGCTGCAGAGAAACAAGTGAAGGAAATGGCGGTCATTGTGTGAATTTGTGTGTTTTTTTTATTGTCATTTTATCAAAATGGGGTTTCAACTTCACAGGATAACTACCTTATAGACTGTGGATCAAAAAGTAACACCACAGTAGGTGGATGGATCTTCACTGTAGTTGCGTGAAATTAAAGGCAGAAATTCAATTTAGAAAATCCAAAACAAGCTACCAATGCAATCTAAGCAGATGAGTTAAATACATAAAACGGATATTGTCAAGTTCAACCACTGTAAACATTTTAGAAGGAGGTTTTATTTAAAATAGCATAAATTTGTTGTTCAAATTAGTTTCAAAGTATTTGGGGGATAGGCTACAAGAAGCAACATGGTGGATATGAGTGGTTTCGAGCATCCGTTACCTGGTTTCAATTTTTCAAGCACTTCAGATAGAGCCTTTTTATTTCTTTTGGAGAGCCGTTGTAAATATAATGACAAAAAAGGGCTTTATTAGTATAGATGCAATAAGAATTCAAAACTTGTAATCCTGCAGATTTGTTTATCATGTCTTCCTCTATCAGCATCCTTTTCCTCTCATAACCAAAGCAATAATTCTACTTCTAATCACTGATGACATATGGAATATGAGCCATTCATATTGGGTTTTAAAAGTATGTTTTGTTGGTGGTTTCAGAAGCCAAAATTTATCAAATTTCTACCAGTCAAAACAAACTGAATGCAGAACTGAACCGAAGTAAGATCAATTCAACTAAACCAAAAAGTGCACAGTTGAAAACTAAGCAAAACCTTACATTGCCAGCATAATGAATACCATGTTCAAGAAGTAAAGAGATGGCCACAAATGCAAAACAAACAACTGCTACTGCCCAAGTAGGAGTTTGCTCTAGAGAACGACCATTGCCACTGTCAACTCCTTCCATATTATTCTCAGAGGACTGGTAATTGCTTCTAAATTCACCAAAAAAAAAATAAAAAAAATTAGATAGTATACATCTTAAACATAGTTCCTTCCCGGGAAGGACAATACATCCCTACTCAATAATTGCAAACAATTTGATGGACATTGTCTCTGATGTCAAGACTCAAACTACACCTACAATTAGTAAATCTTTGGTTTTTGCCTGTAGGTACCATTGGAATCGGAGGTGGAGGTAAACAAAAAACAACAGGGGTAGGCATGTAGATTTCAAAATAATCTACTTTCAAATTTTATGATTCAGTTCTCAATTTTCATTAATTTTCAATTTTTAGTGGTTCCAAAATTTTAGTTTCCAATTTAAATTTTCAGCTGCCATTTCTGTTTGTTTCCAATTTAATGGACAGGAACCACGCAATTGGGCTGCAGAGAAAGAAGTGAAGGAAATGGCAGTCATTGTGTGCATTTGTGTGTTGTTTTTATTGTCATTTTATCAGAATGGGGTTTCAACTTCACAGGATATCTACTTTATAGACCGTGGATCAAAAAGTAACACCACAATGGGTGGACGTATCTTCACTGCAGATACCCCCTCCACATATATGTCAATTGCCACCAATGAAGGCATCTTTGCTCAATAATTGCAAACAATTTGATGGACATTGTCTCTGATGTCAAGACTCAAACTACACCTACAATTAGTAAATCTTTGGTTTTTGCTTGTAGGTACCATTGGAATCGGAGGTGGAGGTAAACAAAAAATAACAGGGATAGGCATGGAGATTTCAAAATAATCTACTTTCAAATTTTATGATTCAGTTCTCAATTTTCATTAATTTCAAATTTAATACAAAGCTTTCAATTTTCAGTGGTTCCAAAATTTTAATTTCCAATTTAATTTTTCAGTTTCCATTTCTGTTTGTTTCCAAGTTAATGGACAGGAACCACACAATTGGGTTGCAGAGAAAGAAGTGAAGGAAATGGTAGTCATTGTGTGCATTTGTGTGTTGTTTTTATTGTCATTTTATCAGAATGGGGTTTCAACTTCACAGGATAACTACTTTATAGACTGTGGATCAAAAAGTAACACCACAGTGGGTGGACGGATCTTCACTCCAGATACCCCCTCCTCATATATGTCAATTGCCACCAATGAAGGCATCTTTGCTAACACTACAAATTCCAATCTACAGGTTCCTTCTGGTATCTATTTGACACCTAGAGTATTTACTCAGAAGTCATCCTATACGTTCAGTATTTGGCACCAGGGCAGACACTGGGTACGTTTACATTACTTTCGATTCTCTTATCAAATGTACAATCTTACAAGTGTGATATTTTCAATAGCCACCCAAGACTTTGGTCTATTGTACAATTTCCAAATCCATAATAGTTCAATTGTGATGAAGGAATATCTCATCAATGTAAATGAACAAACATTGGTCCTGACATTTATTCCCTCCAATAATTCCTTTGCATTTGTCAATGCCATTGAAGTTGTTTCTGTGCCGAACACTCTTGTTTCAGACACAGCTCAAGCTATGCCCCTGCCTAATACTTACAATGGTCTATCTGAGCATGCTTTTGAAACAATTTACAGACTTAATATGGGAGGACCACTGATTACCCTTGACAATGACACCCTTGGGAGATTTTGGGATCGTGATACAAGCTTCTTAGCTTCAAAATCGCTTGCCCAAAGTTTCAGCATCCCGGCCAACAATATTGTGTACCTCCAAGGACTAGTTACTAATGAAACTGCTCCTAATATTGTATATGCTACTGTTGAGGAGATGGCTGCAACCAATGTCACAAACCCAACTTTCAACATTTCATTGTGGATCCAGATTTCCAATACTTCATTTGGATGCATTTCTGCGATATTGTGAGCAAATCATTGAAGGAGTTATACTTCAATGTATATACTAACAATGATAATGTGATGGGCGGTAATTTTGATATATCAGCTGCAACACAAAATAACTTGGCAGCAGCTTATTATAGTGATTTTGTAGTACTTAATACATCTACTGGATCGAAAAATCTTGCTGTCAAAGTAGGACCTGCAATAAATATGGCAAGTGTTCTCCCCAACGCCATATTAAATGGGCTGGAGATTATGAAGATGAGCAACTCTAACAAAAGTCTGGATGGACCTTTCCCACAGAACAGTTCTATCTTTAATGCAATTTAAATGTGAAAAAAAGAATTTTCCGAATCTCAACATATACTATTGTCCTCAATCTCTCTCTCTCTCTATCATTCACTCTCAATCCTTCTATGAGTCTTTGCATAAGTTGGGTTTCTTAGATCTTCACAAAAGAACATCATCAGATGATCGAATAACTTGCTAATTCTCGTGCAAGCCTTAGGATAGCCCTATGGCTAGGCAGTCTGCTTCGAAATTTTCTTTACTGCAACAGCCTTCTAGCTTTAATTTCGCACAATAATCAGAGTTAAAGTGAATGTCTGAAATATTGCAGTGAAGGGCTGATAAAGCAAGTATAGTTAAAGTAAACAACAGAGTAACCACCCAAAAGTTAATATGGTCCCCTGTTTGTAAATATTCTCATTATTCTCTTCAAATAATTTGAAAGATGGGTAAGAATTAAATCAATAGAAAATTATCATCCATCTGAGGAATTGGAACGATTCAGAAGAGATACTGACAAGAGAAAACAAGCAGTAAATATATCATACAGTATAGATAAAGAGGGGTCATCTCAAGCAATCTTCAACACCACAAAACAACACTTCAAAATTCACAAGTATGCCCTTGGATTTGTCTTCTGTGTTAAAGTATTTATAACATATTATGTTTGCAAAGGATTCCTTCTGAAAGTTCATTTATGCAAGTTTTCAGAGTCTAAAAATCTAACAGGTTACATACTGAGCATGGAAAAAGGGAAACCAAGACTGAATTGCCCTCCCAAGCTAAAACTACTAAAGAAGCTCAGTTCTAGAGATCCATCCTATTTGCAATAAATGCCATATAAGCTCAACCTATCGAAAAAGGCAGAAGCCAAAAAGTCCCTAGCTCTTGACTCATGCATGGTTCATTTTAAGAAACCATTGTTCCAACAAGCACGAAGTCCTTGAGGAAGGACACTAAACGAAGGATCCGTAATCAAGGGTATTAAATTCTATTAGTATCTTCTCTGGTTACTGATACGGACCTCCAGGGATGAGGGTGGCACTTTAGACAACCTGCCCTTTAACTACAAACACTGAAGCAATGTCTAGTGCAGACCTCCTAACCCACCTAATACTCCGAGAGTTACATTTAAGCAAGGAGAATCTTCTCCTTGGGGCCAAATCAAAATAAATGATGGAACAAAAAAAATGGTAAATGTTTGAAAAACATATTTGCAAATTTCTAAGTTGCTTGATTTTCACGCAGTTTACAAAATTTATGGCCGGTTTTTAACTATATGCATATTAGCTTGTAGAAATGGAAGTATGAATCTTCATTTTCAATTGCCCATTTTTCCCCCAAAATAAGCCTAATGACCAATCTTAGGCAATAATTTTTCTTCTCCTCAGATCTGTGATATATACACAATGGAAATTGATTTGAGAACTCTGTAAACAGAGAATGAGAGACCAACAAATAGATCAGACCCACTTTATCTAATGGTTTCTTCCTCCATCCAGAACAAACCCAATTGAGCACTGAAAGCCTCCAAATCGTTTAACATAAAATCTGAAGTAGATAGCGGTAACCACAGAGATTGATCTATAATATCTGTAAGGAAGTATATAAAACTCTGTAACCAAAGTATATACACACTCACTTCCGGGAGTAGAAGACCTGTTTCTGTCTGCTGACAAAAACGTCACCACTGAGGATATTCCTGCCACGAGACGCTATGCATTCAGTCAGTTTCGCCATTATCCATGTTTGATCCTGTACAACATCCATACAATCACAAATACCATTATGGTTATTATTATCTCCAACCAAAGAGGAAATGAGAAAATATATGTTGCTGGTTCCTTACAGGACACTGAAAAACATGCACGCCATTGAATAGGCTGGAAGATGCGGATTGTATGGCTGTTTCTTCTCCGACAACCTTCCATTAACGATACGAATGAATTAACTGTGGTGGGCTTGTGTTTGACAGGGAGGGGGATCCCACTGCAGATGCAAATGAAGGTAAGTAGTGTCTTATTAATCTCTCATTCTTCCAATTTCCCAAAAATTTCATCATCGCCATCTTCAATGATCTCAATCCCCTTTGAATCAACGGCTGAAACTATTGCAATCGTCTAACATATAATCGTGTGGTTTACAAGGATGACAAGTGGGCAAAGAGGGAAGTTGATTTCAGAGGGAAATGCCTTACGGCGTAATAAAATATTAATATTTATAGTTCGTGTAGAATCACACTCAGTTAAGTTTTAATATGTCATTTTATTAGATATATTAGTTTTGTTTACATATTTTGCAATATTTTATTTAATATTTTCTTTATATAAATAATATTTTAAATAAAATCATTTTTACTTCAATTTTTTATATTTTATTTTTTATTTTATTTTTTATATAAACAATATTTTCAAACAAAATCATTTTTACTTAAATTTTTATATTTTAATTTTTTCAAATAAAATCGTTTTTACTTAAATTTTTTATATTTCAACTTTTTATTAGAAGTAAATATTTAAATTTCATTTATTGTGTGGAAATAGTTGAAAATTTTAAAAACCATATACTAAATATATTTGGTATTTGGGAATGATCAAATAAAAAAATTCAGGCCGATACTTACTATTATCCTATTTACGCCTTGTAGATTTAATTTAGATTCTCAAATTTACATGCTTTTAGGTTATCTTAATAATATCCATATCACTCAAATTATCATGGATTAGTTGCCATCATAGAGAAACTTGTTTACTTTAATTTAACTATATTTAAACTAAACATCGGGTACTCGCTACCATTTAACACTTGTTACAATATAATAAATTTCATTACAACTTATTTATTTTATTTAAGAGAATTGAAATTAAATAGAAAAAGTAATAATATTTTTTTAAATTATATAAAATAATGGTTATGGAAATAAGGTCTTACTGAACTAGAAAATTTGGATTCAAATTTTGTGCAAGTTAAACATAATGAAAATATAGTCCTACCAAACTTACATATATAACAAAAAAAAAATCAATAACTCTAAAATATATTCTTAAAATAATTAAGTAAAAACTTCAATAAATCTCATTAACTTGAAAAAAAATATACTTTTGAAGTGATTAGTTAAAAACTTCAATGACTATAATTAACTTCAAAAAAACAACGACAATATTCCTATAATTATTGTTTTAATATTGTATTACTAACTAAAAATATCTTATTCCTTTTATATGCGTAACTCTACACTGTAAATGTGTAAATAACGTATTTTCCTGAGTTTAAAGATATTTACGTGTGTAATCTATATATTGCTAATGTGTAAATAATATATTTTTTTCAGGTTTATTTTTTTTTTAAAATATGAAATTTTTTTAATTTATTTAAACCACATTTTGGATTATAATTTTTCTACTTTTATTTTTAAATAAAAAATTTTAAAATTTAAACTTTACTTTTCAATTACAATATTTTTTTATAAATTTAACAAAACTTTACTCTTCTTTTTAACTATACAATATCATTCTTTCTTTTTAAATGTTTTTTTCTCCATTAAAAAAATTGCTCTACTTTTAACCTTACACTATCATCATAAAAATTTAATGTTAAAAAGTATTTTATTATTATATTATTTAAATAATTTAAATTTCAAAATATATCTGAATATAATAATGCAAAAGAATAAGCCTCGAGTATGCCCTAAAACTGCTTCTACTTGGCTTAGAGCTCGTCTTCCTCGAATGTAAGGAAGCAGGTTAACCGTCTAATGCAAAAGAATGAGCCTGGAGTATGCCCTAAAACTGCTTCTACTTGGCTTAGAGCTCGTCTTCCTCGAATGTAAGGAAACAGGTTAACCGTCTATGACTCAGAGGCATCTAGCAGGAGTGAAAGCCTGCGCCCTTAGGGACCACCTGAGGGGTTATTCCAGGTGGCCTAGTTTTCATTGACAGCTAGAGATGGCTATCCTCACTGTTGGTTTGACATAACTAAATTTGATAAGTTTTTCCACCATTTAAAAGAAATAAAATAATTCAAAACAAATTAATAGTATATTTACTAAAAAGATTAGTAATTCAAACTTCACAGACATGGAAATCATACTTACCAAATTTTACACTTAATGCCACAGTGCCACTATTCAAAACCGAAAGGCATGTGGATAGGACAAAAAGTTAGACAGCACTCAGAGACAAACGACAGCCTTCTTCCTAATGACTCGTGCTCACTTCTTTAATAATCTCGACCGATAAAGTCGCTTACAATCCATGAGCATAAATGACTTTTTTTTAAATTAGTATATATTTTTAATTTTAACAGACTTTTTGTTAAATTAGTATATATTTTTAATTTTAAGGATGTTAAAATTATATAGTTAAAATTAGGTGAATTTTGCTATCACATTTATAAATTAAATTGTAATGACCTTGGTAATTAATAAAATTACTTCTCTCTTTTCTTAAAAAAATATATATTTTATTGGGATAAAGATTATTATTACTTTGTGTAATAAAATTTGAGCATGAATAAAAGAAAATTACATTCAGTTTGAGCAAGGAAGTTATTTTCTTAGTGATAATGTTTCTTTAAAAAAAAGAAAAGAAAACAGTTGTCAAGAAGGGAGAGAACCCTAACTGTTTTTACTCCTTCCTTAGAAAGGATAGGAAATCCGGGTTGTTTGGGAACAGACGGGAGAAAAGGAAAAACATGCATGTTACGTCTGGTAGAGATCAGATAACATGGCACATGCTGTGCATTAAAGAAATTGCTGAAGACAGTGGTCTGGCAATGAGCTTGGGGGGAGACATAATTTTAGCAATTAGTCTCATGGTTGGGAGAGTCGACAAGCAAGGGACAGTTCCCTGTTTCTAAAACTGGAAAGGTGTGGAGGCCTATAGACAAATTTCTCAGGTAAGTATGACTGTCGAATTTTGTACAGTTACTGTGTTTGTATCGTTTAGTTAAGTGAGAAAAAGACTTAATAGTATTTTTTGATATAAACAAGGAAAAGAATGAACTCAGAAACTACTGCATTAAAGCCAATCAATGTAGAATAATCTTAATTAAAGGCTAGCCAGAGATAACTCCTCAGTAATAGGAGGGTAACCAGGAGGTTGTAAGCGACAAATAATAGTAAAAGCATTTATGAAGAATGTAGGTGGTCTCAAATGGAGCTAAATAGAGAACATCCCAAAATTTTTAATAACTCAACAGAAAGAGTAGGAGACCTGTAACTGAAAGACAGAAGGAAACCCATATTTTATAAATGCAGTCGTGAACAAGAACTTTAGTAAAACTTCTCAAGATAAGTAATTCATACAGTAAAACTTGAAGTTATATTTTACAGAATGGTATTATGCTCCAAATTTATGTTGCAGAGATACTACGAATATCATGATTAATAGCTAAATGCCATAAGAACCATGAATCATTAGCATTCACCCCGCGCGATGGCGGTTTCCTCAAATACCGTTAACCAAGAATGAAAGAACGATAACTCAGAACATTGTAAAGAGATCCATACTCGGGTATTAGTCAAACCCAGACAAACCAACTGTTGGTGAATAAATACGAAGGTGCCTGTAGTAAAATAATCACCAAAAGGTACCATGCATGTGTACATTAACCAAACACTATACAAAAAACGATAGCTACTATTACGAGAAATAAACCTTTTATGGATGAATTTAAAACTGTGTCGAGCCTGTGAGGGCGAACCCATGAGAATACAATCTACGGGTTCAGAACCCCGCTCAAAATTAAACTTCAGAGATGGAAGCACTTCTAAAAAAACGTGGAAAGAATTGGTAATGCGCCCATAGAACAAGTTTATATATAAGATAGAAAAACTTGGAAGTAGGTATAGCTCGATATCAAGACGAAACCAAAACCATAATACTAATTTATCAGCCTATACATTGTGACTCGCTTAAGGGCGGTCAATGTCATATAACATTTACAACCCATGGATGAAAGTTCATTAGCAACAAAGGGCAATGTAGCAAATATCCAAACAGTTAAAAACAAGAAACCCACGACGGAAATAAATTGTTGTAAACCATGGCAAAATTACTGAGGGCTTCAAGAGCAAATGGAGGAACCTGCCAACAAACGGCGAGGTCAACCTGGGAATCGGCACCAAGATGCATAGTTGAACGACCCAGTAAACAAATCGACTCACCTGGAGGCAACGAGCCGGAAGGAATGGTTATCACTTTTCTATCATGGCAACGTGTAACCAACCTGTAACAAGTTAAACAAACCCATTAGCAAATCTGGGTTATCCTAAAAGAAAATAATCTGTAAACAAACGAAAAGAAAATCAGAGGTCGACGGTATCGGCCATACCTCGGCTCAAGCCTGAAGGAGCAGGTGATATAACCTGGAACAACGCACGGAGGGGAACGAGCTGACAGAAATCAAACAATCATAGGACCTGCGCCAGGCAGCAGGGGAGTCCCTGCCATCGCCATGGATATATATATATAATGATAAATAACAATAAAGCGATAGACTGTATACCTTTATCAGAGCATGGATATATAATGCTAAATAACAATAAAGCGATAGACTATATACCTTTATCAGAGCATGGATATATAATGCTAAATAACAATAAAGCGATAGATTGTATACCTTTATCAGTGCATGGATATATAATGCTAAATAACAATAAAGTGATAGACTGTATACCTTATCAGAGCAATTTGACGGAGTAACAGAGGGTTCCAGCTCGGTATAACCAAGAGGCAAGTCGAAAGACGCCTGTAGAAGCCGCGTCGGAAGTGCCAAATGCATTCTCTGGTGGCAGGGTATACGCCGTGGATGTCGAACCCTAACTCAATAAACCTTGAAAAGTGTGATTAGCTCTCCATCGTTCGATGGACAAGAGCTCCCTCATCACCGTCGGATTTCGTCTCAGGATCGCAAGATGCAGACCTCGGATCAGAATAGTAAATAGAAGTCACAGTCACCATCGCGTATGGATAGTTAAGCGCGGTAGGTGAGCCACATGGCAGACTGTGGCAATTTGACATTAAAAGACTCGGAATTAAAAATTATAAACTATGTACTTCCAGGATCATTTGGTACACCTTCCGCACGATATCATGGGGTATTGTATTAATGCAAGTCAATTATAACATTAACCTCATATAGCTTTACACATAATCGTTGGGAAGTAAACCTTATAAAAAAAAAATATTGTGTGCATATGGGATATTTATGGTAAGAGTTGTGACATATGGTATCAGAGCCCAGTTACAAAACTGAGGCCTCTGGGGAAACAAAACAATATAAATACAAAAATTTGATGAATAATAATGATGTGCATGTTAAAGTATCAGAGATAGAAATAATATATATAATTATTGCCATTGACATGCTAATGTTCGTTATTATGCTACTTAAATTATGAACAAGCTCAGGAGCAGAAGCCAAGTAATTACAACATGAGAAGAGCAGATAGTACATCTCATAGGTACACAGTGGGACAAGGGACCCATGATCCAGAAATTAACCCAGAACTATGGGTAGAACTTGGGGAAGAAGCCAGAGTTACCAATCAAGAAATCTTGGAAACAATGCAAGAACTTAAAAGGGAAATGGCTCGATTACAAGAACACAATGCACGACTGACAATAGAACAGGAAAGGATTTTAAAAAGTTTGTCTGAGACACAGAATCAACTGCCAATTAATCCTAGTGCAGAACAACAGCGGATGTTAGAGGAAGAGAATCATCATATACCACCTAAGAGATCTGAAGAACAAGAGGAGCGTTCTGATAACGCATTGGAGCAGCAAACCTCAAAGAGACAAAGGATGGAGTTACAAGGAGAATTCCGCAAGATTAAGCCACCACATTTTGACGGAGAACAGGAAGAAGTGGCAGAAGCATGGTTGATTAATATGAATAAATATTTTCAACTGTACGAGTACGACCATAACCTTAAAGCTCGGTTGGCTATTTTCCAACTGCAAGGGAAGGCCACCTTATGGTGGGAGGAAGTCAAGATAGTGAAGGGGGTGACGAAACAAACAATCACTTGGGAAAATTTCCAACGGTACTTTAAGGAGAGATATTTAACTGAATGTTTTTATGATGAAAAAGCGCGAGAGTTCCATGATCTGCGGTTGGGACAGAAGACGATGGATGAATTTATTACCCGCTTCACCTCCTTGCTCCGTTATGTGCCATATATAAGGGAAGAAAAATCAAAAGTGCAACAGTTTGTTAGCAGCCTACCCCCATACATGCGGGAAAGGATTGAATTCAATAATCCTAAGTCAATGGACGAGGTCATTCGTAAAGCCAGAATTTGTTATCAACAAAGCAAGCAAAAAGGAGAGACTGCTAGCAAGAAATGGAATGAAAGGAAGGGCTTCAAGTCAAATGGTCTAAATAAAGGTAGTTGCAGTGGCAAAGGATTTGGCAAGGGACCAAATAATAGAAATGTAACCAGAACTGCAACCAAGTTTAAGACATCAAACGAACCAAAAATCAATTAACAGCATGTAAGAATGGACAGTGAGGGGACGGCCAGACCCCAGGTACAGTGCTGGGGTTGTGGGGGACCACACTATGTTAAAAATTTCCCACAGCGGAAAGGAATGGAACAGCTGTCCCAAATTCATGAAGCCTCAACTATTGGTGAAGTTGGACGTAGCATACCCAGAATTAACGCAGCTTTGGACGATCGCTAGGCGGAATATCAACCCACCATGGTCGAATTTGAAGGTAAGATTTCAGACCTTACTATAACTGTTTTAGTTGACCCAGGCGCTACATTAAGTTATGTGAGTCCAAAGATAGTAGAGCGCTGTAAATTACAGCTTGTTAGATTTAAAAGCCCATGGCTGGTACAACTAGCTACTGGAGCCAAGAGGCGAGTCACAGCAAAAATTAAGGATTGTTCGCTTACAATAGCTGGAGAATCAGTGGTGGCAGATCTGAATGTACTTCCTCTCGGATCATATGATGTTCTAATTGGAATGGACTGGTTGGAAAGACACTGGTCGTTAGTTGATTGCAAAACTAAGGTTATTTATTATAAAGATCAGAATGGACATAGAAAAGAAATGCAAGGGATCCAGCAACCAGTGCAAATCTGACCAATAACCACGACTCAGTTGGCAAAATGTATTCGAAAAGGGTGTCAGATGTATGCTATACAAGTGGGTTTTGCAGATTCTAAAGGCAAAGCAGCAACCTTAGATAACATTCCTGTAGTACAAGAATTTGCAGATGTATTTCCAGAGGAAATTCCCAGATTACCCCCAAAAAGAAATATAGATTTTACTATCGAATTGATACCAGGCGCAACTCCAGTATCACGAGCACCTTACAGAATGAGTGTGCCTGAGTTAATAGAATTGAAGATGCAACTGCAAGAATTATTAGATAAAAATTACATTCGACCTAGTGTGTTGCCTTGGGGAGCCCCAGTATTGTTCATCAAGAAAAAGGATGGAACCCTCCGAATGTGTATTGATTATCGTCAGTTAAACAAACTGACCATCAAAAACAAGTATCCCTTACCACGGATTGACGAATTGTTCGATCAAGTGAAAGGAGCAACTGTGTTCTCTAAGATTGACTTACGATCAGGCTACCACCAGATCCAGATTAAAGAAGAGGACATTGCTAAAACTGCCTTCCGAACAAGGTATGGGCATTATGAGTTTGTGGTATTACCTTTTGGGTTAACTAACGCCCCTGCCACTTTCATGTGTTTAATGAATATTATTTTTCATCAATACCTGGATCGGTTTGTGCTGATATTTATTGACGACATATTGATATATTCCCGTACGGTCGAAGAGCACCAGAAACATCTTAGAATGGTGCTACAGACCCTTCGAGAACATCAACTATACGCCAAGTTTAGTAAATGTGACTTTTTCTAGGAGGAGATTCAGTATTTAGGCCATGTAATTACCAAAGATGGCATTGCTATAGATCCTGAAAAGATAAAGGCTATAATGGAGTGGCCTGTACCAAAGGATGTTGCGGATATCTGATCCTTTATGGGTTTAGCTGGATACTATAGACGATTTGTGAAAAATTTCTCCAAAGTAGCATTCCCCATCACATCTTTGCAGAAAAAGGGAAGAGCATTCCAATGGACCCCCGAATGCTAGAGAAGCTTCGAACAATTAAAATGATTACTTACTACAACACTTATCTTGAGTATAGCTGATCCTGACAAAGAATATGTGGTATGTACTGATGCAAGCAAGGAGGGGCTGGGAGGTGTATTAATGTAAGAAGGCAAGGTGATTGCCTATGAATCAAGAAAGTTAAAAGAACATGAACAAAAATACTCTGCTTATGATCTGGAACTGACCGCTGTTACACATGCCTTGAAGATGTGGCGGCACTACCTCATGGGAAGGAAGTTTTTGTTGTTGACTGACCACCATAGTCTAACTAATTACTTCAGCCAACCCACTTTAAACGCAAGACAAGCTCGGTGGGCAGACTTCCTAAGCACCTTTGACTTCGATATTAAACATTTGCAAGCGAAGGAAAACCGAGTGGCTGATGCCTTAAGTCGAAAGGTACAAAGCTTATATCAAATCTCCCTAAGTAGTTGGAAAAGTACTCTCTTAGAAACAGTACAAAAAACAGCAGAATAGGATGATGAATGCCAACAAATAAAGCAGCAACTATAGCAGGCTAATGGTGAGGGAGACCAACAAGAATTTGAACTGGATAATGCAGGTGTGCTCTATTACAAAAGAAGAATATATATACCCAATCAAAGTCAGATTAAAAATCTGATTTTTGATGAGTTTCACACTAGTCACTATGCGGGACATCCAGGCTATCAGAAGATGATTACTGCAATTCGAAAAAATTATTTTTGGCCCGGAATGAAGAAGGATGTGACCGAATACTTGGCGCAGTGTTTGGAATGCCAACAAATTAAAATAGAACATCAACATCCAACTGGACTGTTGCAGCCACTACCCATTCTAGAATGGAAATGGGAGACCATTACCATGGATTTTATCACTAGGTTGCCTAAGACAAAGAGAAATAATGATTCTATAATTGTGGTGGTAGACAAATTGAGTAAAGCTGCACATTTCATACCTGTACAATCTACGTACAAGGCTACGCAGATTTCTCATGTCTTTATGCAGAACATATTTAAATTACATGGACTTTCGAAGACAATAATTTCTGATCGAGATGTGAAATTCACTTCAGCCTTTTGGAGGACATTATTTGCTGAATTGGGACTTAGCTAAACTTCAGTACAGCGTATCATCCCCAAACGGATGGGCAAACGGAACGGGTAAACCAAGTGGTCGAAGATATGTTAAGGGCTTACGTAATGCAACAGCCTACGCTATGGGAAGAGTATCTACATTTGGTAGAATTCACATATAACAATGGGTACCATACCTCAACCCAACTAAGTCCTTTTGAAATTTTGTATGGGAAGAAGTGTCGTACTCCCTCGAATTGGGGTGGACCAGAGGATAGACTGAGTTTGGGACCTGAGATGCTTAAAGAAATGGAAGACATGGTAAAAATGGTACGAGCTAATCTGAACGCTGCCCAAGATAGACAGAAAAATTTTGCAGATCGGAAAAGAAGGTTTAAGGAATATCAGGTGGGAGACCATGTGTACATTAAGATTCAAACCAAGAGAAGTACACTACAATGGAGCGGGTGCGCTAAGTTAGCACCCCGATATTGTGGACCCTTCCAAGTGCTGGCAAGAGTTGGGCCGGTAGCATACCAACTCGCTCTGCCCAGCCACATTCGGGTTCACAACGTTTTCCATGTATCAATTTAAAAAAAATATGTCTATGATCCTAGGCATGTGATCAGATGGCAAGAGATTCAGGTGGGAATTATTAGGACAAAGAGGCTTGTCAAGGTAATAGTTAGTTGCTTATTTTCTTAAAAGAAAAGAAAACTAACTTAAATATTACTTGTTGCAGGTCGAACCGGAAGGAGAGGTCCTGGTCGAACCTCTGAATATTCTCGACCGGAGAGAAGTGTAGTTGCGGAAACGAGTTATTACCCAAGTTAAGGTTCAATGGAAACACTTTGGGCCTAAGGAGGCCACTTGGGAAGATGAAGCGCTAATGATGAGGAATTATCCAGGACTGTTTGAAACTGAAAGACATTGGGACGATGTCCAGTCTCAGGGGGGGAAGATGTAATGACCCCGGTAATTAATAAAATTACTTCCCTGTT
>APFE030458576.1:26023-47771 GCA_000404065.3 Pinus taeda
AACACAGTCAAGCAACCAAAAAACAAAAGAAACAAGACTCTTTTCAGATCAAAGTAATACTCAAAGGAAAAATAAATCACATCAATGGATTCCCCAGTGGAGTCGCCAATTTGTCATGCGGAAAGAGTTATTTTTGCGGACAAACCTAACCTCCCTAGGAGTCTAAGACTCTCTAGTGAGAAACAAACCAAACAAGAGCAATCCTTCTCTAAACATACATTATTCTATGAGAAACCAAGTGTTTTCCGATCTTACCTTAGGTCCAACGCTTGTTGTAGCAGTCCAGCCATGCTGATCCAGATGAGCTCCTCCTTCACTTTAAGACCTGCATACACTAACAAAGCAAACGATTACATAACACCTGAATAATTCATAAAACAAAGCATATTCATCACATAGACCAAGGAGTACATAAAATAATTCATTAACAACAAATCATTGAGAAGAATGGACTTATTTGTATTAAGGAAACAAAAAAGGAACCATTACAACCTGAGCCTTGGTGTTGTGCAAGCTCCTCCCAGGGTCCAACAAGAGATTTCCTCTACCTTGACAAGCTCACCCACTCCCAATATGGCAACAAGAAAGGATGGTAATCTCTCCTCACAAGTTAACAATGGAAGTCCTAATTCCAGCAGCATTTACCCTTTGGAATGTTCAGCCTTTAACCTTCCCTCCTCTGGCCCAATGCCTATATTTATAGTATTCTAGAGGAAGTTATTCAGTTCCAACATCAATGGGATACTCCCTCTTTTGGATGGGGTAGCTCCTCTCTTGATGGGATAAGTTCCTCTATCATAGGGATGCATGAACCATCTGGAGGCGCTCAATAAACGTCAAACACTCTTCTAGAAGGCTCTAGAAGTGACCACAAGTAACTTTTTAAAGATGAAACTCGCGCCTTTTGACCTTTACAGGGGTACGCACCCATCCTTTGGCTTACAGAGCATACAAGTACACAGGTAAAATGTGTTTGGAGTGCGTACACGCAGGCAAGGTAGAGAGAACCTGCGTACCCAGAGATAAACATGTTTTTTAACTGACTTTCTCTCTTTTTGAAGTTTGACATGAAGAGTAGAGGTATGAGGCTTGACAAGGAGGATAATATGACTATTGATGGAGCCATATTAACTGCAGATAGTCATGGTGACAAATTTCAGTGTAACACTCGTCTAAAACAACAAAAATTGAATACTATAAAGTTTTCCTTAGAAGAACTGGAGAATGGAAAGATGCTTACTTATGATCCATCGCAAGCTCTTCTCTCCTCTTTTCTTGTCAGCTCTAGCTGTAGCTCCAATCACTATAATTAGAGCTTGCACAAACAAAAAACACAAGCCAAAGATCTACAACAACTATGTAGCATTATCCAATCACTCTATTCAATGGATCAACATACAATTGCAACATATGTATATAATCAACATAACACATGTAGGAAAACGATATACTCTTTGTATTAATATAAAAGGGAGAGAGTTTACAACCAAAAGTGGAAGTTGACCTTGTAGAGATCCTCCCAGGTTGACTTGTCCTTCCTTGTGACAATGTACACCTCAAATCCACCCTAATGCATGGGAATGATAACTCTCTTATGATTAAAGCAACAACATAAGAGCATGATTAGTCTCCAAAATCCAACCTCTAGAGAGGATGGTAGTTTAGGAATTATTATCCATTTACCAATCTAGGCTTGAGATCCACTCTTGATGGGAGGGCAAGCTCAAGGGATAAGAGGTGAAAACTCCAAGATAGAGGAGATAGGATTCAAAGTTCTTATCCAAGGTAAATGGTTGTAACAACTCTTAAAAGCTTCTAGAAGAAGAAGCTTTAGGATTCTTTTTATTTTTCCCGAATTTCTAGAATTAATGCACCCCAAACAAGGGAAAACCTACTCTGATCAAAGCAGGTGCAGAACTGAGTTACATGTTGCTGAACGCAAGTTCCTAAAGGGCCAGGACGCGTCGAGCCTTAAAAGCACTAGAATGAAGCAGTCAAGGTCAGAAACTCAGGGATTTGAGAGAGTCATGCTTAGGGCTCTCTGTAGGGATAATGACAATGTGTTCATGGATGCTGATTGATCTAGTTTGTAAGCCTGTTGACCAGATGTGACAAAATGGCCTATAACATACACAAACATTAAATGTAAGATTCCTAAAATGAAAAACCCTAATTGTGAAGTGGTAGAGAGATTTAAACCCTAAGGTGAAATTTTGCAGTCACATAAGCAAGAATAAGCAAGAGTTTAAGGTAAGTATTGATTTTTTGTTGTTGTTGTTGTTGTTGTTGTTGTTGTTTTTGGAATTTTAATTAAATCTAAATATGAATAGAGATTGTACAATTTTTTACTATTAAAATCAATCGTAAACTTTTTATTAGACAAGGTTTTAATTTATTTTTTTAGCTGAATTTTGAATAAATCTAACAAAAATTGTAAAAAAAATTAATAGTAAAATCAATAGTAATATTTAAAATTTTTGTTATGCAATGTTTTGAGTGAATCACCATACCTTTCAAATTATAATCTTTTTGTAGTTTCGAAATATTTTTCTACTGCACAGTGCTCCCAGTATGTCTCTCTTGCAAATGATCTCTTTTAATTTAACCTTAACAAAAAGTATAAATTTTTTTATTAGTGAAATCAACAATAAGATTTAAAAGTTTTATTATGTAGGGTTTTGATCAAATCACCATACCTTTCAGCTTTCGATCTTCTGAATGGTTCTACTCCTCCAAAATATTAAGTTGCTGCACAATGCTCTGGGTATGTCTCTGTTACAAATCACTTCCTTGAAGTTTTGGGAAAAATAATGAAATAATGAATAACTTTTTACTATTCTAAAGACTTTATGAAATTAGATTTCGAAAAATTAATTGCTAGATCTAAGACTTTTGTGATCCATAATGTAGATAGATGTCTTTCGGATTAATCACATTATTACGATTTGGTGGACGTTTCGAACCAACTAATGTGGTCAATCCGTAGGACAAGATGAAGAATCAATCAATCTTAAGGAATAAATAGCATGGATGCATCATTGCCCAGAATTAGCTGTTGAAAATAGTCGTTGGTAAATTAGTTAATACGGTAAGTAAAATATTATTTAAAAATTAGAGGTAAGGAGTTATCTATTAGAATAATATATATTTAGTTAAAAACTAGCTGTTAGGAATAAATAAATTCCAATATTTTAATAATTAATTATTTAATAAGGTAAGTAAAATATTATTTAGAAATCCGAGGTAAGGAGTTATCTATTAAAATATTATATATTAATTTAAAAAACTAGCGGTTAGGAATAAATAAATATAAAATATTTTAATTCCAACATTTTAATAATATAACTAATAAGGTAAGTAAAATATTATTTAAAATCCAAGTAAAGGAGTTATCTATTAAAAATATTATATATTTATTTAAAAAATACTCGTTAGAAATAAATAAATATAAAAAAGAAGGATAAATTACCAAGAAAACAAACAGAGTTAAAGAAGAAAATAATAGTAAAAAATATAAAAACCTAAAAATAAGATAGAAATAAAAAGTAAAAAGGAGAAGAAAGGGAGGTAGAAACAACAAGCAAGAGCCAGAATGCAATTCTTACTTAATTTCCAACCATCATCCCTATTAATATTTCTAGCATGCCTCTTAATCTCAATTGCTTCCCTAAGCTTCCTATGGTGGAAGTGATCAACCCTAGCAATGACTTTGGATTCTTCAATGCAGACATGGTGTTTCATTTTCTCTGCATGCTCAGCTAGGGCTGATGAGGGATCGATTGTGTCTAATATTTGCAGCATGCTCATGGATTCTTTGTTTAATAGACCTACCTGTTTCTCCAATATAGGGAATACCACAGGAGCAGGGAACAAGGTAGGCACCCTTCGTGTCCTTAGGGTCAATAAGGTCTTTAACAGATCCAAGAGAATTTTTAATGGTATTGAGAGGATTGAATGAGGAAGAGACATTGATCTTCCTAAGGATATGGGCAATCCTACCCGTGGTTCCTTAGATATACTGGAGATGAACCTTAGGGATAGGATCAACATGAGTAGGTTTAACTCTTGGCACTTTGCAGGCCCTATGAAATGCCTTGAGGCTTTGAGATCTGTTATACCCATTATTTTCAAAAACCACAAGAAGATGAGATTTCTCTTGTTCAAGGTGGCTATCATCATAGATTCTTAGAGCATGGGTAGCAAGAGTGCTGAGAACATTGTTAGCCCCCTATACTATTAGTGTAACCCCTTATTGTTATTAGTACAACCCCATTATTATATTGATGTACCCATGTAGTGCCCTATTGAAGCCCCGAAAATCGGGTCTACAATAAGGGGGATACCCACCCAGTCCGGACCTTGGTTGGTAGCTCCTTTTCCGTTTGGTATGGTGGGTCCGACTGGGGATATGGGACCAGTTTCCCAATTTATGAGTGTGTGTATGTGTGTAAAATTTGATATTTCTGATCTAACAGTTCCTAATTAAGATGCTCTAATTCTAACTTTAATCTAATGACATGCATTTGTATTCTAATAAACATAAATATCTAAGTCTATACTAACCAGGGATGTAATCTTTCTGCTATGCGATCTAAAATGATTTCAAATAATAATCTGTAATAAATATCATTCAACTGTTATAAGAAAAGAATTCAATATAGATAAACCACTTGGCATAAAAAGTTAGACGAAACAATTGTGAAAAACATATCGCGCAGTAAGCTACTCATACATTAAGCATAAATAAATAGCTATCACCGTACAAAAGTTCCAAATGATAACTCAGACATTCACGCATTAATATATAAACAACTGAACTTGAATATCACTTTAACCACAAAAGATAGAAACAATTAAGAGATAGAAGTACCATTTATAACTAGTTCTACTCATGAGCTTCAAGTGATAACGATTTATCTCTTCTTAATCCAACATCCACTAAGAGTACAGAAGTGCAACATCAGTAGCAGATATTAACTGCAAAAATCAATAAATCCTGTTCCATTCATTCCTGTAAACCTCCTCGGAGGGTGCAAAAGTGCATGTTCTGAGGACAAGTTTTTGATAAATTTCTGGACCCCTCTCTAAATGCATGAGAAGGGTTTAAATACTACTAACCACATCTAAAAATAACTTATTACAAAAATATAGGATACGGTTTAAATGACCGTCCTTTCTTTAGGCAAAAATAAAGCAAAACTATTTCTAAAATTAAATCTAAAACTAATATCTAACTATTTCTGTATTTGCTCCTTAACATCGCAAGCATTCAGCATTTGCTTGAGAAGAGTTGGTTGGCCGACTTCATCCTTTAACTGTGCTGCAAAAACGGAATTAGCAAGAGCTGGTGCCATCTTTTCAGCAAAATTGATGATGCATTTGAGAGTCATACACTGGCTGTGTGGTTTCACTAAATAAGCCCAGTAAGAATCCCAATTCAACTTAGTTAATATTTTAATTGCTTCTGCCTTTTCTTGAGCCTTCTGTCTCCAGTCTGCTTGCAGCTGCTGTATTTTCAGTAGATACCCTGGAGTGGTTTCTGAGATTAGATTTGCTTTATGCAAATTTTCATTTATGCAATCAATAAGGCAGTTTGCTATTGTAGCTGCTTCCTCAACTGCTTGCTCAGCTTCCCTGATTTGTGTATCTCATTTGTTAAAGAGCATTTATTTATGATTATAATTTATTACTGGTGTGCCTGCTCTTTTTCCCTCCTCTGTTTCTTGCCAAGCCAAATATTCAGTAACTCGTCTATCAATTAAATCATAATCATTTCGTAAATCTACGACTTGATTGGTGATTATCACTTATTTCGCAATACGAGTTCCACTGTGATATTCTTTGGCTCAATGCTTCCTGTTGCTGTAGTAGTTGATCATTCAAGGAAATAGATTCTGCGATGAATTCTGTAAGCTTGGGATCATCCTTGTGCATCTCCTGCATATCCTGTGACTGTTTTTCTTTCTCAGCCAATTGTCTTTCACGCTGTTTCTGTGTTTCGTTGTTGGCATTGGCTTGTTGCAGCTGTTGCTGGAAAACTTGTATTAGGTCTTCCTTTTCCTTCAGTAGTTGTTGTACCTCAGATGCTTTATCAATAGTTGCAGAAGCATAAGCTCCTGCGATTTGAGATAATTTGGTGATATTTTCAGTTGGAACTGTAGTAGGATCTTGCCATAGGACATGCAATTGCTCTGCGTCATGAGAGATTACGTTTTCCAATTTCCTCTTCTTCCTTTGTTTTCTTACTACTACTTTATGTTGTGGACTGTAAAATACATCAAGAGGAGGAATCTCCTCTATCTTGAGTATAAGTTCAGAGGACGGGGTAATAGGAATGTGTTCCATATCTAAGACATTGTCAATTGTTGCCGTGACCATATCTTCTGCTGCCTGTACATTAGTTACTGGTGTCTTTGTTCTTTGCCCTTCAAGATTGATTAAATCATTGAAGGTCTCCCATTCCTTGTCTAGCTCAATTCTATCCGATGGTGGCTGACCGATGAGAGGGGGAGGATCTACATGCGGAGAGGTTAACACCAGTTGCTGTGTAGACTCTTTGATTGGGCAGTATCCCTTAATGATCCTTCGCTCTTACCATGGTCACTTTCAGATTTCTTAGAATGTTCTAATGTTTCTTTTCCGGACTTGGATTTAGATCTATCTGTACCAGAACTTTCACTGAGGCTAATAATTGGAGTTGGTTCCCTTACGGGTTCTAAGCATAATTTTTCCAAAGGAATATTAACTAACTTTCTTTCCCTGTATGTTTTAAACTTCTAAAACTCTACTGGAGAGAAACGCGTTTGAGCCATACGCAGAATTTCTTCAAGCGTGCTTTTCTGCTGGAACACATAATCAAAAATATCTTCTTCTTTAGAGAACACTTTTATTTTGACTGCGATAGTGAAATTATTAGCAATATCATGAGGGTCAAACTGTCTTCCTGTAAATTTGAATAATTGTAGACATGTTATGTTATTCACTTCTTTGAATGCATGGCCTACATCAAATAGTGAAAAGGATCCACAGGTTACAGGAAATTGTGGCCAAATAACTTTCTTTTTATCTTTCAAATCTCTAGTCAAACCTCCCTCTTCGCAGATTTGATAAGCAATTTCCCTTACCATGAGTTTGTCGGGGACATACAGAGGTAAGACGTGAGGGAAAGCGAAACTTCTGAATACCCTGACATATGTGAACAATTCTTCTCCAAACCATCTCGCGACTGTGAGTGTATCTGCCTCTGCTTCAGGAGAACATCTTGGAGGATCTTTGTTGTACAACATTTTGTACAGGGGTAGCATAACTCCATGACAAATTTTGTAGAAAAATGGAGGGAATTTACAATCCCACAATTCTTTGTGATAAACATGAATGGGTAAAGGGCCTTGAGTTGACCATTTCCATCCCATTATGGGAAACTTTGAAACATAGCAAATTGCATCCATTACATATGCCGATAAGTAAAATGGGGGATAAATTCTCTGGGAAACAGTTCTTTTAGACCGGTAATTTACAATGGAAGTAGCTAAGTTGTCTGACAATATTCTAGACCAATCCATAATAGTAGAATTAACGGTGACATCCAATAATGGTAGCCATTCAGATGAGAATTTGTTAATATCTGGTCTCCCGTAAATTCTACAGAGCATAGCAGCAACAAAGCAATATGGGGAAGTGAGAGAACCAGTACTATACATACCATGTTTATCCTTTTTCAGCGGCTCGTCTCTCCTTGACCAATCTTTAGTGCATTATGCCAGGTCTTTATTTTCTTTGACAAACTTCTCTATGAATTGATTGTTATAAGTTGCCCGTGGCTCCGACAAATGATACATAAGTTTCAAATCTTGTTGAGCGAATGAGCCGATAAGTCCTTGACCCTGAGTCTTAAATTGTCTGTTTTTAATGTCTGCGATGTCCAGTACCCATTTAACCATGTCTGTGTAGGGGAGAATTTTGGGCCTTGCCGCTATCTGGTGCAGGAATGAACAAGCTAAATCTGCAACTGATGCCTCAGAAGAACCCTATGAACCTACAGTAGCCGTAAACTCCATTACCTTGGGATTCTCTTCCTCAAGTAGATTATACATGCCTTCCCAAGTGGTAATACCCACATCGCTGTTGCATGTGGTGTCTGTGTACAAGGGAGCCATTTCTTTATCTTCAGACATCGGAGCCTTGGATTTCTTCCTCATAGTATCTTGTATACTGCTTTGTATATTTATTTATTCTTCATTCTTGTAGTTTACAAGTGAGGTGAGAGTAATAATAAGGAATAGTGACGGGAAAGCTTTAAATGCTGCAGACATGCAAAAATATACCACCTTACGTGAATTGGCTATTCGATAAACACAAAACCATATTTCATTAACAACTGGCAACTAACTCATTAATTAGCATTAAAGCACATAACCAATTATGAAAAAAGTTTTCTCGAATAGTGAGCCAAAAGATTTTGCGATTTGCTTTGCAATATCGCAGATCGCTGTATCGCATTATCGCAAGATCGCTCTTTTATTCTTTCGTAAGATCGCTTTGCCGCTTTATCGCAATATCACATAATCGTAGTATGTGCCCATTTCATGTTAATGTATTTCTTGCAAGGTGCGATTTTGTGATATGCGCCATCGCATATCGACTTTTTCTGCGATTTTCCAGCGTAAGTGCGTTTTTAAGGCATGCGATGTGATATTTCTTAAGGAGTGATTTTATCTTTCTCATCATGAAACTTAGGCTTTTTAGATTTTTCAAAGGTACATTCCTAAGTTTATGATGGTAAGTTTTATTAAAAAGGAAATACAAGCACTAATTCATTTTTTAATTTTTTTGACTAAGGGTCCCCACTTATTTGGTATTAGTAATAACACTAAATAAGAAGGGGGGTTTTTGGTGGCCACAACATGCCCATATTGTTACTATTGTGCCCCATAGAAGCCCATTATTGTTATTATTGTGCCCTTACATGATTATTGTTATGTCGACTCTGATTATATTATGACCCGTTAGACTCCTATATATAGAAAGGAGGTCTTTTCATTTGTATCATCGAAGAATTGTTCATTTGTGTAATGTGAAGGACGTTGCCCCCTCGAAGAGGCTGAATCCTAAGGCATTGATCTATATTTTCTGTCTTTTTGTGAGTTGGTTCCATAACATTTGGCATCAGAACTGTGGATTCTAGAGTTTCGCTGCTCCAAACAGGTCATCATGGAATCTTCGCTATATATATATATATATATATATATATATATATATATATATATATATAAATATATATTATGTATATTTTATGCCATTTTAGACACTGAAAAGAACCCATTTGAGAAGAAATCGTGCTGAACCTTGGGTCCAAATTTCAGAACTTGTATCGCTATATTTTTGGAGATATGATCTAAGGAAGTTAGGGTTTTTGCAAGATCTAGAATTTAAGCTAAAACAGGTCATCGTGGGAGTTTCGCTATAATTATTTCGCTACGAAGTTTCAGAAGCTAAAAAAAAAATCCATTTGAGAAGAAATCGGTCTAAACCTTCACTCTGAATTTCAGATCTTGTCTCGCTATATTTTCAGAGATATAGTTTGAGGAAGTTAGGGTTTTTGTAGACCCCCAAATTACATTTCAAACATGCCACCTTGGGAAAATCATCATAACTATCTCTTTGAGCATCAGATTAAAATTTCGTATGAAGTTACAGAAAGAGAATGGACAGTAGTTTCTTATAAATATTTTTCAGATCCAAAGGTCAAAACAGGGACATGTGGCACTTCATACAAGTTCGCCCTTCTAAAAAGGTATATAATCAGGTCATCTTGGGAGATTGTGCATAACTCTTTCTTGTAGAATCCAATTTTGATCAAACTGGTGGCATTGGTAAGAGGACACAGAGGGCTACTGCAGATCACAATTTCAAATCTAGAAGAGCCAAAATTACAGAGTTATAGTCATTTCAAGATCGAGCTCCTAAAATCAAGAAAAGGCGATATGAGGAAGTTTGATGGCAAGGATTCGGTAAATTGGATACTACAAATGGACCAATATTTCAATAGACATGAGGTTCCACTATTACAAAAGGTATGTATCGCATCTTCATATTTAGAACCAGATCAATTTTTATGGTATAAAGGGCTTTGTTATCGTAAATCACTTGTTACGTGGTCAATTTTCACGGAGGAAATGATAGCACATTATGAGGATACAAAGAGAAACTCCTTCTTTAGCCAATTGATAAATAATAAACAAAAGGTTTCAATGGAAGAGAACATTGAGGACTTTCAAAAATTGAATAGAAGGGTAAATTATATTCCAGAGAAGCAAAGGATTGATGTCGTCATGGGGACTTTAAAGAATAACGTTCAATATGAGGTTCGTTTTTGCGAACCTGATTCATTGGAGAAGGCATTCGAGTTGGCAAGAAAAATTGAAAGTGAAATTATGGCAACAAGGAAGTCTACCCCTCATAACTATAAAGATGGAAGTGTTGTTTCTCCTAGCCTTCCACAACCTACAAGTGTTACACCACAACAATTGGAAGAAAAAAGAGAAAAAGGGCTTTGTTACAATTGTGATAACAAATGCACTAAAGGTCATAAGTGTGCTGAGAAGAAATTATTTTACATAGAGTATGAAGAGGAGGAAGAAAAGGATCAAGAAAAATCAAAAGAAGAGGATATATGCCAGAACCCAACCCCAGAGAAAGAAGAAATGAATCAGACCATATCTTGTAAAGCATTGGTAAGAATTACCACTCCTCAAACTCTCAAGATAGAAGGACATATTAAGAAGAAAAAGGCGCAAGAAGTGAAAGATCACATTGAGAAAGAAGAAATGAATCCAACCATATCTTGTAATTCATTGGTTGGAATTACCACTCCTCAAACTATCAAGATAGAAGGACATTTCAAGAAGAAAAATGTTCAAGAAGTGAAAGATCACATCGAGCATTAAGAAATGAATCCGACCATATCTTGTAAAGCATTGGAAGAAATTACGACTCCTAAAAATCTCAAGATAGAAGGACATATCAAGAAGAAAAAGGTTCAAGCAGTGAAAGATCACATTGAGCATCAACAACAAGTTCTCCAACTTTGAAAGGATAACACCACTTTGATGCAGAATCAAATGAAACAATAGGTAGATCAACATCACAGTGAAAAAAGTTTTGATGTATGTGATTGGGTATTTTTACGGCTACATCTCAAGCAAGCTATTTATGAGAAGGAAATGTTGGCAATACTATATGCACTTAAGAAATGGCGACCTTACCCAATGGGAAGACACTTCAAGGTAAAAATGGATCATGATAGTCTTAAATAATTCTTAGAACAAATATTATCTTTAGAAGAACAGAAAAAATGGGTCACAAATATGTTGGGTTATGACTTTGACATCATTTAAAGAAAAGGGAAGAAATTTTTTATTGCAGATGCACTCTCAAGAAAGGATGAGGATGTGGAAGCATTAGTTTGTGCTATTTCTCTTATTCAACCAGATTGGATAAAAAAAAGTAAGTGATGAATGGAAGAAGGACAAAGAAGTGTGGCCACTCATTCAAAAGTTGCCGAGTATTCAAACTCAAACAATATCGCCAGAACTTGAAGAGGAAGGAAAAATCATATTGGAACCTGGAGCAGTCACAGAAACAACAACCTGACAGCTATGAAATCGATCAATTTTAGAGTATCTCCTAAAGTGGAAGAACTAACTTGCTGAAGATTTCACATGGGAGGACAAGAATTTTATACAAAAGCATCAAGAACTACTCAAGCGTTGAGGACAACACTTTTTGAAGGAGAGGGACATGTCAGGCCCCTATACTACTAGTGTAACCCCTTATTGTTATTAGTACAACCCCCTTATTATATTGTTGTACCCATGTAGTCCCCATATTGTTGTTATTGTGCCCCATAGGAGCCCACTATTGTTATTATTGTGCCCTTACATTATTATTGTTATGTCGGCTCTGATTATATTATGACCCTTAGACTCCTATATATACAAAGGAGGTCTTGTCATTTGTATCATCTAAGAATTGTTCATTTGTGTAATGTAAAGGAGGTTTCCCTCTCGAAGAGGCTTATTTGTAAGGTGTTGATCTATCTTTTCTATCTTTTTGTGAGCTAGTTTCATAACATGCTATGTAGAGGAGCCCTGTTTGGAAGCCCTGGTCACATTCTTCTTCCTTCCCTGAGGACGAACCATAAGGAAAAAAATTTCCTGGTATATGAACTGATCTTACTGCATTTATTTACAGAGATCAAAGAGGTGGTGCTAGGTGGGGCTACCTCTGGTATGTTGTACAACTTGTTTCCCAAAGTAATCATCATAGAAGGAGGCCTAGACTCATATACATCATGTCGCTTCCAAAAGTATGGTTGTCCTAATAATACATCAAAAACTTCAATAGGAGCAACATCAAATAGTACCTCATCCATGAAGGGTTTGATGTTGTAGGGAAGACGACACTGTTGTAGGGAAGACGACACTATTGGATGACGTGGAGATCTCATCCTTGGTGAAGCCACCCGATGGTGTATGGATGTAGATGTGTTGTAGTCGGTAAACTCAGCTGCTTCACAACCTCTACTGAAATGAGGTTCTTTTGCCTCTCATTGTCGATAATGACCTACAACGGAGAACCCTTCACCCACATCTGTGAGTGGAAGAGGCATTCCCCCTCTTATGGATCTTTAGGCTTGTTATTTTGGATCTTGGTGGTGGCCACGGTGGTACTGGGCTTCACGTCAATGATATGTTTCCCTTTTTCATTCTCCTTGTCGGGTTCTAAATCTGAGTCAGAACATGTGATTGATTCAAAAGCCTTTAGCTTGGCCACTAGGGACTACTTGGTCCGATACTCACTTATGTTATGAGTGGAGATCTTATGGAACTCACACCATTTTTCTGTGCCCTTCTTTGTCTTCGGGGTGTTTTTCTTTTCTTGCAGCTTCGATGGGTTGTGTTGTGTCACCTTGCCTTGTATTGGCTTGATGGGCCCTAACCTAGGTTCAAAGTTAACTACACCAACCAACAAAACCCTAAAGTGCTAGCCCTTTCAGCAACAACCCACGTAATGCGGGTTGCAATCTCACTCGAAGTAGTATTAGAAGATGACAAAACCAGGTTTATGCATCCAAAGGTCTGTGTGATGGGTTCCTGTGACTTCTAGGGCTTAGTTCTGTCTTCACGAACCCTAACCATTATGAAATAGTTAATTACAGTAATTCACCTAAACAACATCTATATCTTCGCGAAGGTCTTTAAACATAGTGTCCACGTACTCGATCAAATCTCATCGAATTGCCTCTTTTTTCCCTGATGTTCGTGCCAATCTTCGGTAGAGTCGGGTCCTCTTGCAGTGAAGTCCATAACTCCATGGCTACTCAAACATCTCGGTGCAACCCTTGACTTCGTTTTCTAAATTGGCCATGCCCTCTTTGATAGCAAATTCTAATTGCTCCAGAACCTCTGGAGGAGTTGTAGGCTGCAACTTCAATTGCAGCTATGATATCTGTAACTGCAATTCAAATCAAAATCAGCTGATTTCGTCCTTTGACTCTTTTACTTTTGAGACTAGCTTTTGGATCTTTTCCGTGGAAGTGGCTTTAGGTGAAATATGGAGTTCTGGGAGCTCATTGCAAGCCTGTGTAATGGCTGCCTCTAATTGCTAACTTCGTGTGGCAATTTCCTCCTTCTCCTTGAGTGCCTATGCCTTTTCTGCAAATATTTGTTGGTTTTTTTTTACTTCACTGATAACCAACAATGCACACTTCTCCCTAATCTGCAACTCATAAGAGACCCCCTAGGTGAAGCTCATGCAGGGTATGGATAGGGAGTGTCACAAGGTTTAGGCCCAGATTCTTAATCTACATTAGTTGGGTCATTTCTTTTTCTATCTCAACGCACAGGGCTCTATATGGTAGCTGAACTATATGGAGATCCAAAGTCTTGTGAGTATCTAGAACTAATGTGCTGACTTGATGCATGCTCGCTTTCACCCCATTCGTCTCTCCCACACTCGCCTGTACCCAACCTGTTTGGACCTACAACTCGTGCAGGTCTTGCTAAAATTTTCCCAGCATTTACTGGTATTGTTCCTCGAAGTGGCCCCAAATTTACGAGGTTGTGTCACGAACCACATCATTGATTTCATCCAAGTCCCCCTCAGTGAGGGCTAAAGGGGTCGCCCTGACTGAGCGGTTGGACTTCTGTTTCTTCCACGACCCCGTGGATGTCTTCTTCTGTCACATATTGACCACAAAGGGGGTTCCCTACTCCAAGCCTCCTCCTTCCTCCTCTTTTGTTTCTTCTTGTTCCGTTGTTTGCTCTGTATCGGAATCTTCAACATCGATGGTAATTTGCGACGTTGTCATTGTGCGAGTTGCTCGTGCTTTTTCTGCCACTTCCTTTTCTCTAGTAGTAGCCTCTTTCCGTTGCACAAATTTTTCCTGGGCCAAAACCTTCTAGGCTTCCTTTTGTTTCTTTGTTGTTACCATCTGTGTGGTGGTATCCTCCGCAAACTTACTTGTACCTCTGCTCGTATCTAATGGGGTTAGCCATTCAGGCAGCCATTTGGCCACGATATCTGCTACATCTTCCTCATCCACCAAGTAAGGTAACTTGTTCCATGTCTTCTTGGGATCCCTCCTTGCATGAACATGCAAGTTGTGGAAGTATGCTTTGAAATCAACGAGGGGCTCGTACTGGGTATATAGTGTGGGTGACAACCTTGCTCTCTATCTGATCACCATTCGTAGATCCATTTCAAACATGACCCATAAGATCTTTGCCTCCCTGACTCACGCAGGGTCCTTGATAGCCTAGAGTGAAGCGAACTTTGCTGCCTCTAGAAGGTCTATCTCCTATTGAGGAAATTGACTGTCCTCGAGCATTCACCATGCCAATAAAGAAATTAGAAACAACAACCAAGCGTAATGAAACGCCTTGCCCTCATCCTAGGTCTCCCTACAATTCTCCAAAAATTCATTACATAAGTATTGAGCCCAATAGTACTAGAATCCTTTGGCGCACTACGTAGCCAAAGAGATGATTGGGGCCATAACTTCATCTGCACAACACTTATGCATGATCTTGCACGCCAATATCTATACGGAAAATTGTACCGTAGGATTTGTGATAGAGTAGATAGAATATCCGCGCGACTTCTTTATTATCCCAAACTTGCTTTACTCTACGAGTTTCTTCTCCTGCATCTTTCCTCCAAACACTTCTGCTGGATCCATGCCTTGATATGGTAGTAAGGTGATCCGGTGGATAAACATGTATGTGATTGGATTGGGTTCTCCCAACCAGAGACACCCATCATGCGCTAATATGAGCAATTTTCAAACATAAATGGTATTTATATTGGTGCGACTGAAATGCGGTACCCAAAGCATATTCAGGAGCTCCATGGCCCCAACACCAGTGACCCACTTCATCGACTCCAACTGCGTAACCTCCGATTATTCATAACATACCTTGAATAAGAATTTGGTTGGTGCCAACTGAGGGAAATTCTCATGATACCCTAAGTACCAGTCCTCCATTTTTAGGGTCGGTATGCGAGCCAACAACGCACCCTCAAACACCACCTTCTCGGGCAAGAGTGGTGTATTCACTATGAATTTTTCATTGTTGGGGACTTTAGTGACTTTAGTTGTGGCTGTAGGTTTTAACCCCGTACAGAAATTACCTGCATACGAATTCTAAATCACAGGAAAAATAAAAATGCGAGAGCATAACACATAAAACACATATACACAGAGATTTCCCACTAGATCTCAAAACCGAGACTACCAGCTTGATTTTTCATTATATTCCTTTCAATATTACAATACATATTTATACATGCCGAAGCATCAATACCATGGAACGAAAACCATCGCGTACAAAACCATAGACCGAAAACCATAGGTAGGTTCGCCCAACCTAATATAGGGTCCAAAAAATAATTTCTCGGGGCACTGCCCCGAACCCCGTAGAGGGGGGCTACCTGCCCTCCTCAAACCCCCCGGATAGGGGGGGCTGCCACGCCCCCGCTGCGCAATCGGCACAACGAAGGGGGGGCTCCGCCCCCCCTCTAACCCCCCGGTTCACTACGTAGGTTAGTCGTGGAAAGAATATAACACAACCCAACATTGTTACAGGAATTTAATATCACTGTGATTGATAGGCCTGGATGAGATAATTTGGCTGCAGATTTCTTATCCCGAATGAACATTGCTCAAGACAAAACTTTAGTACTAGTTCTGTATGATTTTCCAGATGATAATTTATTTGTTGTCGCAACACATACTCCTTGGTTTGCTGATGTGGCTAACTATCTGATCTCAAGCATGTTGCCACAAAATATTTCCACTAGGGAGAAACATAATATTGTGCAGCGAAGTGTTAATTAATCTTGGATAGAGGGGGACTTGTACTGCACAGGACCTGATTTAATCATGAGAAAATGTGTGCGAGAAAATGAGATGTATGATGTCATGAGAGCTTGCCACAGTGAACCCTGTGGTGGCCATTTTGCAGACAAAAGAAAAACCTACAAGGTCTTACATGTGGGTTATTACTGGCCCACTCTTTTCTAATATGCCAAAAGGTTTGTTTCGAGTTGTGATGTCTGCCAAAGAATGGGGAGGCAAGCCCCAACTGATGAAATGCCTCTCCAAACTCATATATCAATAGAACCATTCAAAAAATGGTGGGTTTATTTCTCCAATGAAGTCCAATCCCCACTATCTAAAAGGCTCCTCTATGTGCACAGGAATCAGGGGGAGAGGAGAATTTTTTTTCTTTCAGCAAACAATTGGAATTTATGGCACGACCTGATCGAAGAATAAATGTCTCCAAATAGCATGGGCCAGTAGAATCCTTCCTTGAGGATTTTATGTGTTGTTTTTTACCAACTATAGTGTCATCCACACAATCCCCCATGGAAATCCTCAATCAGTTCATGTATTTCTCCCTCTACCAAACATAGCAGTAATACCCCCATCGAGTCCTTCCAGTAGATAATTCCATTAGATATAATGTATTTATGTGCCTGCAATCTCAAGATTTGGTATTTAGATCTATCCAGTCCCAATGGGCATCTTAGGAATAAGAGGTAATGAAAAATGTTCTTATACCTAGGCGATCCCTCATATTTGGCATAGATCTTTTGCTCAGCTATTTTAATTCCGTTGTGGTTATCCTCTGGTCTACCTTCCTCTATGATGAGGTTTATCCCTAGAGCTTGGCAGTTGGATTGAGATAAAATCATGGCCAACCTATGGCCTTTAATGAGCTTGGTAGGCTTTATTTCTAGCTCATATTCTTGTATTTTAGCTATCCATCTACCATTTTTCCTTCATTGTCGCCTTGCAAGAGGATGTCCTTGATTGTAGTCATTAGGATGAATGTTGTGATTTTTTATTATAGAACATACATACGAAATGACTTCAGTGCCTTGACCATTGCAATGCCTATTTCTCCAATATATTATACTTCAGCTCGACGTCCCTTAGGACTTAGCTGAAAAAGGCAATGGGTTGCTTGTAACCTTCTTTATTTTTCTATAACAACACAATGACAATGGTATGTGGAGAGGAAAAAGAAAATATGTCGAAAGGAATTGAATAGTCATGGTTGACTAGCATTGGGGCCTCAACCAAAGCTTCTTTTAGTCTAGTGAAAGAATCACAGGGGAAAATTCTCCAATTGACTTCATTCTCCTTCTTGAGCATATCTGTAATACCTTTGACTATCTCAGCATAGTTAAGTATGAATCTCCTTAAGAAATTTATCCTCCCCAAAAAGGCTTGGACTTCTTTCTTGTTTCTGGGAAAGGGAATATGGATGATGGATTTGACTCATTCAGGATTAATCTTTACTCCTTCCTACGCTACTACGTGTCCAAGTGGCTTCCCCTCACTCAGGGTGAACTGAGATTTCTAAGGATTCAGAGAGAGACCATACCTCTTGCACTTCTCCAAGGTGAGCTTTAAATGGAGGACATTCTCTTAATTAGTCTTATAAAATATTGTGATGTCGTCTAAGTATACTACTGTGAATTTTTCTTTCTCGCCTACGAAAGCTATGTCCATAGCTCTCTGAAATGTGGCCCCTACATTTATCAACCCGAATGGAATGCGGGCTTACATGAATGTTCCCCACAAGGTGGTGAAAGTTGTCTTTTGTTGGTCATCAGGGTGGACTTCCACTTGGTTAAATCTAGAGAATTTGTCCATCATGGACATTCTGGTTGCACCCACTACCTTTTGTAATATATTATCCATCTTGGGCAGAGGTTAGTTATCTTTTAGATATGCCCTGTTTAAATGCCAAAAGTCCACACATAGCCTTATCTCTCTGTTCTTTTTCCAGACAAGGACCAAATTAGCTACCCACTTAGAGTATCTTAAAGGTACTATGATCTTGGCCTACAACAACTTCCTTACCTCCTTTTCAATGGAGGGGAGTAAGAGTGGATTTATCTGTCTGAGTTTCTATTTGCATGGCTTTATCCCACTCTTCAAAGGAATCTTATGCTAAATAATATTAGTATCAAATGATTTCAAATCATCATAAGACCAAGAAAATACATCTTTGTAAGTTTTGAATAGATCTACTTACCTCTGTCTATATTGCAAGGGGATTCCTTTGGACAACCTGATCATTTGGGGTTCCTCCTCTGATCTGAGGTTTCAGTCTTCTATTTGCTCATCTTTCTCTAGGGCCATTTGTTTGGAAGCTATTTTTTCTTTATTAAAAAGTATTTCTAGTGGAACAAGTCCACGAGTGATGGTGTTCCCTTTTAGTTGCATTTTTTTTTTTCCTAGCCACTGTGTCCTTCCACGAAGTGGCTTATTGTTCCACTTCTTCTTCTTCTTGGTCAATGGTGGACTGGGCGAACTCCCCAACGACTGCTACGAATATTTTCACCTGCTCGTCATCTTCGAATACCTGCTAGTGTTTGAGATTATTAGGTATTGAAGGCTTGTGTCTGACTTCTTTCTCATATCTAAGGAGTGGATTTTATAGGGGCCTAAAAGTGCTTGCATCTACCACAAGAGAGTCAACCATCCTATTTTCTTCCCTAGGCAGAAACTAGATGTTAAAGGCCAGGAAGAAATTATCGATTAAGTCCCACACTTCATTTCAGTACGTCCTCAACTTGGGGTGTTTGGCTTGGCATTGGTCTCAAATCTGCCTTACAACTAGCTCAGAGTCTCCATAGACCGATAGGCATTCAATGTTCATACTTCTTGCCTTTTGTTACCCAAGGAGTAGTGCCTCATACTCCACCACATTGTTGGTAGCCTCAAAATCTAGTTTGAAAGACAGGGGTATCAGGCCACCCTCTAGAGACACCAATAATATTCCAGCTCAATTTCCATCTTTTGAGTTTTCTCCATCGAAGTATAATTTCCATATTTTATTTTCATTTACTCGCAAGTGATTTGACTGTCCTATTAGGTGTACTAATGTTTCCTCTCGGAAAGCCTCATCCTCTTCTAGAAGTAGAAAGGAGATGTCGCTATCCTTCCCATGCACTAGGGATATTTTTGAGCCTTTAGCTGGGGTCATGGTTTTCACAAACTTGGATTCTTTGTACAACCTCCTTTGCTCACCTCCAAAAGTGGGAATGGTGGCATAAGTAAGATCTAGCTTGATAGAGACACCCACCTTGAACCCAAGATCTGGATAAGAGCATTCCAAAATGAGGAGGTATACCAGCGACCACTATATCCATTACCACACTTTTCACCAGGATTTAAGCCAGGTTTACCACTAGATCCTTTATCATGCCTAAGAATTTGACTCTCTTGGAGTCAAAATAGTATAGGTCCTTGCATGGTCTAGTGATCTCCAAACCCAGCTATTCCATTACTAATAATGGCATGAGGTTGTGTGAGGCCCTGGAATCCAACATGAAATTATGTAACAAAAGGTCATGGATCACCAAAGTCACATAGAAAGGTGTGGTAGAAGGGTCCAACTCTTCCACATGAAGCCCAAAAAAAACCATGGGCCTCTCCTCTTGGAGGTTCAAACTATCCTGGGTTGGTGCTGAGCTGATGAGATCCATGAATGGAGAGACTTGGGCTTTGTAATTAGGCTGCTTTAGAAGCTCAGTCAGAGGAACACGAATTTTTACCTTTTCGAGCTCCTTTTGGAGATTGAATGTGGGTTGGGACTTTTCTATATCTCATGGCTTTGTTCTTTCTCCCTTCATGTTGGCAGTTTTAGGTAGAATAGGTGGCTCCTTTTCTATCTGCCCTTTAGGACCATTTATCTCCTTATTTGCAGAGACTCCTGTCTTGGGTGGGTCAGGATGGAGATTACCTTTCCCTTTGTATGATGTGGGAGGAGAAACTTGGGGAGCACTTCCTTCTTGTTTCTCTAGTTCTCTTGACCTCTTTTTGAAGATCTTAGATTATACTCATGTTGGGGTTGTGTTTGCATGAACTCTACAAACTGTTTGCAATAATAATCCATATCTTCCTCATCTACTGTTGCTTCTATATGATGGCTGACTTCCTTGTGAGCCATATTATCTAAGTGCCCCAAGGGGATTTCAGAATCATAATCTAAGTGCCCCAAGGGGATTTTAGAATGGTGAATCTATTTATAGATTCAAGAATGCAATTTAGACAACATGAAATTATGATATGACCAAAAATTGTATCAGTGGATTCCAATGAAAAAGGATAAAAATATAAAAGGTTTAAACTTCACCTATTAAATGAAGTATATATCCAAAAGTCCTCACATTCATAAAACAAAACAATTTTATCATTTAGATTTTGAAATATTATCCATATAAATTTTAATAAATTTATCAAATATAAAATTTCAAATAAGATTTCCTAAGGATGAATCGTACTTGTTGGTTCGAAACGCATCGACAAATGAACTACGATGTGATTTTCACCGAAAACTCTTCTCTATAAACTCGATATGGATCACAGAAGCCTAAATTCAACTATTTACAATTTTCTTTTAACTTGCAATGTCACAATCAATATGGTAATTTAAACCTGCTTTACATCCTAAAAAATTTTATCTTTTAAATACAAATTGTTCCCCTATATCGATTTAATGCTCCTTGCTATCAATAAGCGTATCTTCCCCACAATTGATTAAGTGCTCCTTGCTATCAATAAACTTATCTTTGCTTGATTTTTTATTTTTGTGATATGTACTGATTTTGATAATGTCTAGAAATCAGCCTACATTGTTAAAATGAGGTCGATATTTCGAACCAACTAAACTTATTTTTATTACTAAGATTAATTTGAGTCAAAATCATTTTCCTATGTTACAATCATGTAGCCCATTAATAAAAATCCTTGTATGATTGGTGTGAGATAACTTCAAATTAATCTTTGATAGACATTTTATCATTATCATACCTAGCTATTGCTTCAAAATTTTCTCATCTTCATGGTAATGTTTAACTCTGCTCTCATTCTATTAATCCATTAAAAATTCATTGGAGTAATGCAGTTGCAAAAATATCGGGATGGAGACACCCAAAAACATCGGGAGGCACTCCTGAAAGCTGACCGTATTAAGCGAAAAGAATTTCACAATTCCGCCCCAAATCAAATTCCCAAAGACTTTCACGCAACTCTCACGTCAATTTTCCATGCGTTCCACTCATTTGCCCCACAATCAAATCCCGAAATCATGGTTAATGATTTATTGATGCACTCGTCAAAGCAAAATCCATGACTTATCTTCCACTCAATACCTGAAATTATATC
>APFE030458593.1:10178-26386 GCA_000404065.3 Pinus taeda
TTTTAATTAATTATTAATTAAAATAAATCACATTTATTTATATTTTTAATATATGATTTAATTGCTCTAAAAAGTAATCGTGAATAGTGGCAAGAATGCTGCATAAGGTGAACATGGTTCCGTAATAATTCTGGTTATGTGATTTTTGACAGTTATTAGCTATCATTTAAGTGTTCATTTTTAAAATTGTTAGGAGCTCATTTGTTTCAAATGTAAAGAAATAGGTTAACATCCCAAAAATAGAACTTTCATCATTTTCCTTCCATACCACTCAAATATATTCACGTTAAGATTTGTATCAATCTTATACAAGAGACTATGGAAGGTATCACTTGTATACAGAAACAAGGAAATCACTGAAGCTACTAAATTTCATCTACATAGCCTATGGAAATGCAAATTGAAATATTATGAAATCATGTTTTCTAAAAAGAAGAAAAAAATAAAAATTGGGTTATACGAGTTTCCAAAAAACTTGTGGTAGGTCCATGGTACATGGGCCATTTAGATCAACTGAATGAAAGGGTTTGTTGTCTTCCTCTTCACAAGCATGAGAAATTCTACTCTAACTCATGGAGATAGATCTACTTAAATTCTTGTCTTCCACCACTGCTTTAGCCTCTGCCTCTTCACAAGCATGAGAAATTCTACTCTAACTCATGGAGATGGATCTACTTGAATTCTTGTCTTCCACTGTTGCTTCTACCTCTATCTCTGTTGCTTTTTTCCAATTGAAAAGGTATAATTCTATGCATGGATTTTACATGCATTTCCACATGGAGAATACTCTCTTCATTTTTTCCATTATGCCATGCAAGGAATCGTCAACCCTGTGAGAGATATCATGTTAATTCATGGACTCTTTCAATGCCAGCAAAGAGAGCATGAAACCAATATGATTAGACGTGTTGGTTCCGTTTTATTCCTTGACAAATATTCTCTCTACACAATGTGACCTCACTAAGGTATTCTCTCCTTCCCACTCGAAATCCTCAATCACCATTCAACCATTGTTTTTGGACACTTATGTTCACTTTTTCATATATTAACAACTTCTCAAATAGAGAAAACTCACAACAATTGCTCTCCTCTTTACATGTCTAATGGATAAACAAGTCACACATTATGGACAAACCAACATAATACTACAAAAAATATAGAAACAAAATATAATTAACAATTATCTCAACCCTTTTTTTCAGAGAGAAAAAACAATCATTTTTTATTAAAATGAAAAGTATTTACATAATTTGTGAAAATAAACTAGATAACAGGGCACAAAGGCCCACAAAAAAGCTCTCATAGGGAGAATAATTTTTAGTCTAAACAATGGGCGACCAATCATTACAATGCGGGTCAAGAAACCCCAACAAAAATCTAAAAGTAGAAGAAAAGGAGCAGGCACATCCATAGACCCAAATGGGTTATAGAGATTTCTGAGCAAAAACCCTAAAGTCACCCAAGTAGCTCTAGAAGATACTCTAACTAGCAAGAAAACAATGTTGGAAATATTCAGAATGGTAAGTAAAGCTTAGAGATGCTCTGACATGCCTCACTAAATCAGAAAGCCACCCTAGAAGTTCTGGAAGAAGATTTAACCAACAATAAAATAATGCTCGAACATAATCTGATCGACAAGTAAGCACTTGGAGATGCCCTAATAGGCCTTATGACATGAGCATGTGCATAAAAATCCACCGCCACAAACGCTTCAACCAACACCATCTATGACACCAGCAAGGTCTGGTGCCGCAACAACTGCTAAAAGGAAGTCATCAACTAGGGTCGAGGTCGACTAGGGTTCCAACTTCCCCCTTTCTTCCTCTTTGTTTGCTTCAAATGCTACAACATAACTCTTATTCTCCTTATTCTTGGCCACTTGTTGTGCCATTTGCTACATGTCCTTTTTAGTATACCTAGGCGGGATAGTAAGGGGTACAGAGGGAGGTATCCAAGGGAATAATGTAATAATGGGATGGGCCATAGTTATAAGGTAACCCCATGGCATTAGATATATGGTATTGAGAAAAAAATTATAATGGCCCATGGTATTTTATGTATGAATAATATATAGAGGCTAGAGACAACCCATTGAGAGATGTCAAGGAATATTGTATGAACAAGCATATGGCTTGTGGAGTGTTCTCCTTCCTTAAGGACTGATTGTACGTTGTTACCCTACCTGAAGGATTTGATATTAATAAAGAAGCATTTCTATATTTTGTGTTTGTTTAAAATTATTTGGTGTATTGGCATTATTTCATATATTGCACGCCATATCTATTACAAGTGGTATCAGAGCACTTTCTTGGGCAAAGCAGTTTTTTTTTTAAGGAAATTTTTTGGGGCGACGATTTTGCAGATTAGATCTATAACTTCTAGTGAAAATTTTGAAGAAAAAAATCACAGATCTAGATTCTTTGCGAAAAAATACCCAATTCCAAAACAAAAATAGCCCGAATTGGATTTCGGATGAGGGAGATATCACTAATTTAAAAATCAATTGTGTTGCAGAAATGTTTTAACGAAAATTCGCGGACGGCAAATCTCCAGTTAATATTTGTCGGTTTTGTGGGGAATTTTAGAAATAAATTGAAAATATAAGATATTCTTGAACAAATAACCAATTTAAAAACAAATATCGGTCGAATCGGAGTCCAGATGAGGGAGGTATCGCTGATTTAAAATCAGTTCTTTTTTAAGAATTTTTTGTGACGGCGGGACAATTGTAGCGCGAATCTGAAAATCCAGTCCCTAGATAGGGATTTCTATCAGATGGGAAGATGCAGAATGGTCATTCCATTTTCGAAAGCAGGTGATAATAAGCATTATGAGAAATATTTACCCAACTGTGGCGATTTTAATTTTCATCAAGTAAGTGATTTTTTCAAAACCCTCTTCATGGCTTCTAACAAGAAATATTTTACAAGAAAAGGTGATGGCGCTACTATTGAAGAATTAATAGAAAGGCATAAGTCATTATGGACAAACGAATTCACGAGTCCGTGGCACAAGAGAATATAAACCCATGACTGTCAAAAGAATAGTGGCTAGACAACTACCTGTATACGGAGATCCATGAAATATTTTCATGTCCTTCCCTACTGAGTTATACAACTGGATAGTGAAGCTAGCAGATAGCCAAGGAAGGTGGAAACTTGACAGTCTTATTGTGTGGACCCCAGAGCTAGTGTGAAGTTTGGAAGCGTCGGAGTATAAGATCGCGTGAGTCATCGATCATTGGCTTGATCGCATTATAGGAATATTTGTTACTAAGTTCGTGGTCGACACCTTAGTCAGCTATAGCGAAGCAGAGTGATGCTTTCTCAAAGGACCACAAGGTAAGTATGTAAAATATTTGAATACTTGGATTAAAATGTTGTTGTGCAAAAAACAAGTTATGCAGCTACCTTGATGTTTGGGTCTACGTGAAGCAGAAGAATTTACAGAAATGAAGGAAATAAGGGTACAAAGCATAGTCGCTTGATATCACCTCCACAATGAGACAAGGAAGGGATCGCGAAGGTCTCTCTACGAAGTGCTATTCAATTGATAAGAGAGGGATTTCCGAGAATACAACCTCCACCCACACCACCTCCATATTCACTGCCATCACCGCCAACTTCACCCATACCACATCCACCACCAACGCGATTTAGTATGGCAAACACAGTGAAGTTTCCTATGTTCAAAGGTTTGGGAAATGAGGATCTAGACCAATTCTGGTTCATTGTAAGGGTTGTATGGGAAGCGCAAGGTGTTACATATGACCATATAAAGAAAGCGACACTCATTAGTCCTCTGCAGGATCACGTGCTAACCTGGTATCTTAAGTACTCCAACGATAACCCGAATACGAGAGTTGCGAATATCCAAGCAATGCTAAATAGGGAATTTAGCATGCCTAAATCTAAAGTGCAGTCGATTGTGGGATTCAAAGAGATCATGATGCTACCAGGTGAGACACCTTGGGAACTAGATCAGAGGCTGAAATGTGCGATCCGTGAAGCCAACATGAATTTGACGGATGGACAACATTGTGAGCGGTTTGTAGCTTCGTTACCACTACATTTAAGGAGTGCACTATTGCAGCAGAAGGTAACAACTCAGGTAGAGGCTTTGGAGATTTCCATGAGACTCTTATGCAAGATCCTAAGCACAGCTGAAGAATCTGTGCCTTTAGATGCAAAGCTTGCAAGAGGATAGGATTGTTCGACCATAGGTATGCAAAGAAGTATGGTGTGTGAAATGAAAAAATCAGGGCCATGACAAGACCACTGGCTGGTCTTTACAAATTACCTTGCAGGAGGAGGATCGATGCCTTTAAGGCTGGAAGCTCAAGTAGGACCTAGCGTGGCGCCTGCTTTGTGGTGCGCTATCTATCAAATAGTAGGAAAACATGCCACGAATAACTGCCACTTGTTATAGAAGTATACGCAAACTCCACAACAGTTGTTTTGGAACTTTTGTAGGTCAGTGGGACATGATGAACGTACTTGTAGAAGCTATGAATTGATGATGGATACAACATCCGCCTATAGGGTTTAGGCAGAAACGCGATCCCTTGAATAGAATGTAGAGATGGCGCAAACAAGATTCTAGGGGCGCGGACGAGGACGATGCAGAGGAGGACGTAGTAAAGGTTGTGGGTAGTTGATTTGCTACAATTGCGGAATGTCGGGGCATTATGCCCATGATTTCACTAATCCAGCGCACCCGTCGTGTAAGTATTCCATGATGTTTGATCATGAAACAGAAGATTGTACTACACTGATAGCCAGGATACGTGAGAAAGGAGCACTATCGCATCTTCCAACTTAGAACTTGCAGATGATGAGGTCTAAGTCGCGCGAGGAAGATAAACATAGTGCTCCAAAGTGGAATTGTGACAGGAGATGACAAAGGAAAACAATTGGAAGACAGTACATGGGTTCGCAAAGCCCTGGTGAAAGAAGTTGAGTTTGATTTGGAGCACGCTCGGGAAACCTTCATGGAAGCTAAGAAGAGCTTCTCTAAGGCCTCCACTTCAGGAAGCAAAGATAAGCCTGAGTCAGAGATGGACCCATCTAGCCAAGTGGATGCAGGCTTATGGAGAAAAGCCACAACCTAAGTAGGTGCACCTGTACTCCACGCTAAAGTGCTTGTTCAATAAGCGTGTGTTGGGGGGCGCATCTGTAGATCGCTATTATTGTTCCCGGAATATGATTTTGAAGTTTTTGTGAAGCCTCGACGGTTGAGCGCAGGACTTCACCACCTGTTGCGCATCGAGACAAGGGAGGAACCCACCGATTTGGAGGAAGGATTATCTGATGCATAGCTTTTTGCTGTGGGTGTCATGGATGGACATTTCAAGGACATAATGCATTTCCTAACAACAAGAACTGCAGTGGAATGATACTTTGTCTAGTAAAAGAAGGAATTATTGGTGTACGCGACATATATATCTGTCATTGCTGGGAATCTATACAAGATGGGGAATGATGAGATACTACGCAGGTATGTACCTGAGTTCGAATGAAGCAACATCCTCGTGGACGCTCATGGGGGCATTGTGGGAGGACATTATGCCAGCAGAGCAACTATGCAGAGGATTCTACATGCAGGGTTGTGGTGTCCAACCCTTCATCAGGATTCAAAAGCATATTGCAAGGCATGCGATATACATTAGAGAACAGGTAGGCCATCATGGAGGGAGCCCCAAGGAAAGAGAGGCGCGAGGTATATTATCGCTGCGACGTAGTACTTCACTCGTTGGGCAGAAGCATAGCCGGTGAAGGATTGCATGGGCACAACTACCACGAAGTTTCTATTTGAGCATGTATTGATGTGATTTAGCTGTATGAAGATATTGATGAGTGATCGTGGTACACCCTTTTTGAATGAGACGTTCAACGCACTAACATAGGAATTTCAGGTGTACCATAAAAAGAGCACACCTTATCACCCACAGGCTAATGGGATAGTGGAAGCATTCAACAAAGTATTCTTAGTGCTCCAGGCTTGTCTATGGGGTTGAAGCCATAATGGTAGTCTACCGGGTTCAAGCCGACCAAAGCACATTCTTAGCGCTCCAGGTAGCTGAAAGGAGGTGCGGGACTATAAACTACACAGCCTGGGAGATGCACAATTTCAGGACTACACGAAATAGCAATGTGTCACAGGGTCCACGACAACGCGAATATAGTTGTGCTTGTGTGCAGGTTTGTCAGAAACTGACCATTATAGTCACTATTCACGATTTGATGGTCGGTTTGAGGCCAAATGCAGTGGGCGACAGGCATTTAAGCAAACCCTATGGGATAGATTCTTGAAAATTTGTCATCAATATAGCATTAATGGACCGAATGTGGGGGGAATGGGCAAATTCAAATTCAAAAGGCCCTATAAATTACAAGTGGTAGTCTAACGAAAACCACTTGGCATTTTGAGAACTGAGCTGTTGCACTATCAAGTGTGTATGGACCTCTCAAACTTTCAGGCTTTGAGAGAAAGTTAAGTGTTTGAAACATTGCCAAAGGAGATGCAGGACCTTCTAACTAGAATGTCGACACCCACAGAAGCTGCACAGGAAATTGCGGAAGTGGAAGCCCTAGAGAGTGCCAGAATAATCGTTAAGGTCCCAAAATCAATGCGAACACTGAGACCTAAGAAGGATAAGTAGACCATAATCCCGATGCACGTCTCACCAAGAAATCGACTGAGGACCAAGTTCACATTTTAGGAAAAGGGGAAGGCCATTAATCTGGAGGCTGATGAGCAAGAGTTTGAATAAATCTTGGTGGAGGAGGAGGATGTAGAGATGGACATTGAAACGCAGGGTGTGGACCCTATCACCAGGTTGCCTGAATATGTGCTTCTACGCAAGGGTAAAACCAAGGTGTCGAAGGTTATAGATGAGAGAAAGAGCTCTCTACAAACTCTGCTGCTCCCAGACGATATTGTTTCTTAGGGACCGCACTTGGGGTGGGTTCCCATCTTGAAATTTGAAGATTGGGACCTTGCAGACCACAAGAAGTTCCAGCATTTAGCGATCGCGAAGCTAATGTGCTAGAGGATTGACTAGACGGCTAGAAAAATTCAATTGGAGTCACGCACATGGCTCAAAGGTGTAGAGAAAGCTGGGTTGCTTAACCTGCTCTGGGTGCCACATTACCACCGTGCTTGGGTGACCACTTTCGTCATCAGGCAGTTGCCTTTCCTGGTCCATGATGGGTGCTTGTGGCTGGAGGAGCCCATTCCCATCACAGACCATCTGATTCACCGAATTACACGACTTCCTTACTCCGAGGAGGATCCAACCAATATTTCTGAAGGAAAAGGTGGCGAGTTAACCCTTGTGGAAGCAATGAAGAAGAGGTTCATGTTGGAGAATAAAAAGTGATGATACACCATCTCTAGCATCAACAACCCTACTGTCATGGTTGTGACACAAATCCTAGCAAGGAAGGTGATGCAGAAGTGTCGCGCAGATGAGGTACCCATGCCCGTAGTTGCACTAGTGGCCCAATGTGTGGAAGGAATCCAGTTCAAGTATGAGAACTATCTATGTGGTGAGTTCCTTGTGAAATATCGTGAGGCATAGGAGCAGGGAAAACCATTTCATTACACATGGCTCCTGTTGTCGATAGTACTGGCAGCATGGGAGCTGCTTGAAGACAGCCAGTTCCCTTCGGTCCCACCAGACCTTCCAAAGGTAGCGAAGTACGCTTCACCTTGCGTGACAAGGGACATTCAAAGGATAAAGGAGAGCAAGATATTTTGGATATTAATGGAGATGAATATCCGTATGGGGATCAATCACAAGCCTCCATTTTCGCCCACAGTATACAATAGTTTACAGAGCTTTGCAGAGTTCAAAGAAGATTTCCACCATGTCTTCATTAGGGCGCGGAAGGACCCTATGAAGACGTGGCATGATTTACCATACCTGGCAATCAACGATGTGATATCCGCATTCCTTGAGTCTTGGTCGCCGGAGTGGCGCGCTCCAGCAGACTTCGCGGTGGAAACGGAAAAGTCTACCATGCAGCGCAAGAAGGAAGAGACAAAGCTTTGAATGGTGCAGGTAGTAGAGAAGCACAGGAAAGAGGAAGAAGAGGCTAAGTCTCAGGCAGTATGCAATGCTGCGAAGTTAGCGGAACAACAGAAAATAGGAGAAGAGCGCGAAGGAAAGAAGTCACCTCCGCTCGAACCAGAGACAGACACAGAACAAGGTGGCACAGACCCACAGAGGATTTCCACCCAACTCAAGTGTCTACGGTGACAAGAGTAGACAGTGTTGCGGAAGAAAACCAAGGCATCCAAAATGTCTTTTGACCCAATCACCCTCATTGAAGGGGATTTGCATGACATCAGCAAAACGGTGAGGGATGTCACCACGGAGGCCCTCCAACAATTTGAAAAACAACAATAGCTGGTATTGGGGGCTCTTAGGATAGAGTTACAAGAGTTGCAGGACGCACTCCAAAGGCTGGCATAGTGTCCACTAGCCTCGCGATTGACACTTTGGCTGTTGAGGAAATCTTGCGCACAAGGGTGACCAACATGATAGTGCTACCATATGGGGCACTTACCACAGAGAAGGAGGCTGACAGGGCCATGATCAGTAGTTTGAAAGGGGTTGGAGTAAATATGGTCGTACTCCCTCGGAAGACGCTCTATCTCTTATAAGATGGAGTCCCCACGGAACTTCGAGCTAGGGAGAGTCACGCATTGTAGGTGATGAGTGAGTAGCGCATCAATATTGAGCAGTTGGGCCTGCAACGCAATGAGGCAGTGGAGCAGAACAATAAGATAATGCAGGTTGTAGAGAAATCCTACAGGATGGTCTCGGAGTTGGACATTCAGGTAGAAGAACTGGTGGAGGAATGCGTCTGCAAATTGGCCACAGGGGTGTGCAACGCTAGACAAGAGATGGCCAGGGTTCAGCTAGAGCTGAACATGCAGATTGCAGAACTGCAATTGAAGGCTTAGCCTTCAACTCTGCTGGAAATCAGGGAACAACGAACCACTGTTGTTACAATAGCAACAATGGCGATTGACAGCGTAGTGGCAGACCGCATGCAGTTGTTTGAACAGTCATTCGAGCTCCTAACCACCCTGCAGGAGGACCCGAATGTAGAGTGCCTAGAGACAGAGGTGCGCGAGCTTCAATAGAAGTATGAAAAAGTAAAAGGGACTGTGCAGATGGTTTCCCTTACACAGAGGCTTGCAAGGATGGAGGAGGCAAAGGCGCTCAAGGAACATGTGTATGCCACTCAGCATATGGAACCAATCTTAAAAGCGCGCCTACAACCATGGATCGATGAGGCTTACACAATTATAGCCTCCATTGAAGGAAAGATCGCGCAACTGTAGGCAACTCAACAGAGGATTCAGGGCAACAGTTCAGCAGCAATAGTCACCGAACAGCGCGTGGAGAAAGTTCAACAGGCAACCACTTAGTGCGCAGCCGAAGTTGCAGCGATCCAAATAGATACGAGAGGTCTTCATGCTAAGATCTCTGCACTTACAGAGTGACTTGAGGGTGAGTCACGTTGTTTGTGTTGGGGGCTTGTTGGGCGTGGGATCCCCCAACAGCAGTTTTGGGGCTTAAAGCCCATATTTTGGTCCTTGAATGATGTGGCAGTGGGGCTGATGTCAATTCTTGGTGAAAGACTATGGTAAATGCCACATTTCCCATACGATGAAAAATATGCAATTTGCAAGGGGCCTAGAGCGTTAAGTGGAAGAAATAATTATGTGGCGCTTGATGTGGGGGGGCGAGACAAAGGATGATGTCACTACGACCTTTTGGGACTAGTGATGTCACCCCAAACCCTGGACCCTAGGTTGTTTGGAAGGAGGGCATGGAAGAAAGTCCCAAGATTTTAGTCCCAGGGTGACATGGAACGCATGGGGCTTGTTCAGTGGGGTGGGGAGTTGTGTGATGTCAATAACCTTATGCATAAGCAAAGGGGAAGGTTTATCCTTTATGCTAGGTATATGATTAAATGTTGAGACTGGCACATAACCTTGACAGGTTCTGCGTGAGGCACCCTAGACTTTTTCGAAGAGAAACTCAAGTAAAATCCGTTGAGATTTTATTTCCGGGCTGAGGTGGTATTGCGGGCCTAGTACTTATGTAACAGACATCATGGCATTGTAATGCAACAATATATATGTTGGGTCTCGTAAGTAATGGGAAGTCATAAATGAGTTGATAGAGGGGAGGAATCTACCATGTGGTGATGATATGACTATGAATTTGGTAGTCATGGGAGAGTCACATGGGTGCCATGTGGCAGGTGAGGATGATGTGACCAGACCTAATAGCCCAAACATTAATCAACCATAATTTTTGGTTCCAAAACCCGAATGAGGCAAAATTATGTCACCGTAAAGGTCTTGATGAGACAAATGCAATGTTGGCAGTTGCTTTGAATTTTGGAAGAGGGAAAAAAAGTGAAAATTTTGATCCCATTTCCATAATGGTGCATTTGAAGTTGGGTTGGCATAGTGACCATCTCCTTGCATCCTTGGTGGGATCCATGGCAGGTGAGAGAGTGTGAGTAAAAACAGCATATGGCCTATGATTTGTGTATACTAATATGAATATTCTCAAATATTCCATGGAGGTTAAATCCCTACCATCCACCTAATCATTATATATAGTTAAATTGATAATGGCAACATCTATTATGTCATTTGCAGGAATTGAACCTCAATGAAGAAGATTCCATTCCTTCCTCTGACCATCCAAGACAATCCCCATTAATAATAAGATGATTAATATTTATTAACACTATATCAATAATTTAATATCAACATTAAAAATTATTTAATAATTTAATTTTTATTAGTTTATTTCATTAAAACAGCCCATAAATAACAACGATTATTCATGTCGACTTTTGATTAATTAAATAAAGTGAGGTTTCATCTCCAATAAGTAGTAAATGAATAATAGTAATTTAAAAGAATCCTTCAAATAAGATGAAATACATTTGGGTGAGATCAACAAATTTTATTGTTTAAAATTTGTAAAAATAAAGTTAATACATAAATCTCTACCACAAATTATTTTACAAATAAAACTAACAATTCTTACCAAATTATGGACAAATTTAACTAGAAAATATATCAAAAACACACACTAAATTTTACTTGATTATCTCCAAATTTCAATTAAAAACAATAATTACATTACAAAAAATCAATAATAAAGGTTATATATATATCAAAATCTATAATTAATATTTAATCCATATTTGATTAATAGCATTATTATATACTAAATTCTATTTAGTAAAAAAGGTTTTCCATAAATGAGATGTAAGAAACAAAAATCCATAAAAGTTATTTGAATCCACCTCAAAATAATTATTTTAATATTTAAATTATTTCTTAAAAAATTATTGTGAATTTTTAAAAATTAATTTAGAAATATTTTAATTAATTAGAATTATTAAAATTGGACTTTTAATTCATTATTAAAATTATAAATAAATAATTTTATAACCCATTCAAAATTAAATTAGAGACAAATAAATTTGTTTTTAACAAATTAAATGTTGAACCAATAAAATTATTAAAATTACTATTTTAAAATATCCAAATAAAATTATTAAAATTACTATTTTAAAAATATCCCAATCATAGATCAGTTTAAATTATTATTTTTTAAATTTAATGTTAGAATTTTTTAAAATCAATTCATAAATTTCTTTATCAATATAGAGGGAGTGAAACTATTAAAAATATTGTTTTAGAAATATAAAAGTACAGATAAATAAGGTTAGAATTTTTGAAAATCAATTCATAAACTACCTAACTAATGTAGAACTGCTGAAACTTGAACTTTAGTTAATTGCAATATATCTCGTTCTTTAAGTAATATTAAAAAAAGAAACATGTATAATAAATTGTTAAAATAAGAATAAAAAATTATTAAATAAAAGATCCACGGATTAGGAAGCAAGAAACTAAACTAATAGTATAAGCACAAGGTCTAGTTTTGTCATCGTGGCCAAGGAAAAAAATCACATTATTTAATATGGGACTTTAGCAAACGACAGATATTATAGTCAAATCATCATGTCGCTAATACTATTACATATCTTGTTTCGAGGACTGGGTGGCGGGCCCCGAGCTGTTTACAATAAGATAAGTAATCGACGAGGACATGACATTTAACGTGCACGCCGAATCTCCATCATACATATTAACGAGGTCTACACTACATTGACTAGGGGTGGGGGATATGCGACTTGAGAAGACAAAACACACTATAGTCAAATCATCATGTCTCTAATACTATTACATATCATGGATTCATACTTGTTTCTAGGACGGCAAGTTCTATTTCCACTTCTATAGACTCCATTAATACATTTTTTGAGGATATTGGTACATGTGAAGGCAAAGGTTAACCAGTTTGCCATAGGGCATTAAATGCCCTGGTACATGCAGGCTGTATAACAATATAACACACTGCCTTGATGGCTACATAAATTGAAAATAAAAGCAGTGTGTTATATTGTTATACAGCCTGCATGTATTAAGGCATTTAATGCCCTATGGAAGGCTGGTTAGCCCTTGCCACATGCGAAGACTCTGACATCTATTTACCCGTCAATCCGTATATGTAATTTTCAGGGGAACACTTTCTGGTTAATAGTTATGGAGCTGTTCATGATATGATCATCCATCTCGCTGTTTATATGGATGGTCATTGAAACGCGGAGGCATGCGTAACATAGGCCCATCCATTCTTCTGATATTGATGGCCATGAAATGTCTTCATACGAAACAGAAGACACGAGCTCGATTGATGATAAATACTGTATACGAAATGATGTATCAGGTGGAATCAGTATTGTACGCATTAATACCATTTATTTATATTCAAATTCAAATTCGAAATTTTGAAATTTGAACTTTGAACTTGTAAACCCGCCCCGCCCAAATTCGAAATTTAAACTTGTAAACCAGTAGCGACGACAAACAGGGTCAGAGGCATTCAAGGCTTTCCGGAACCTTCAACGAACCTTCAGGGAACCGCCGGGTTTCCTTTTCTATAAGGGGGAGGAGGAGGGGGGACAGGCTCTGTAGCTTTATCTTTTACAGAAATGGGTGTTGCACATGTTGTGATTCCCCTTCTGGTTGTGTTTTTGGGATGTTCCTTTTGCCACTGCATTCAGTCTCGTTGTCCTCAATATCCTCTCGATGTCGAAGCGTCTCAAGATGACTTCAATTGAGTAGATTTACAGCGGGTTTGCAATTTTTGTATTGTTTTTCTGTTTCAGTATTGGTTCTCTGTTATTGGGCAGGATTAAGAACGGTGAATAAGGTTTGAGCAGCCAGACTTTATGCAGAGGAATTGGCTGGGGCTGGTTTTATATTTTTCAATCGCTACCATTGTATTTTTTTAGGTGGTTATTGTATTTTTTTAATATCCGTATGTTTGTAGTCAGGACCATTTGAATTTGTAGTTAGGACCATTTGAATTTCCTAAGCTTGTAATTTCTGGAGATCAAATTTTAATGTCCGTATATTTGTAGTCAGGACCATTTGAATTTCCTAAGCTTGTAATTTCCGGAGATCAAATTTTAATGTCAGCAGATTGGTGGAAGGAAAAGATTTGATTCAGGATTATTTGATTTTCCTAAGCCTTTAAATTTGCAGGGGTAAGGAAGGTAGGAAGAAAGGAAAATCTAGAAAATGAAACCATTCGGTGCAGTTGGAGTTCGGTGCAGTAGTGGTGTGTAAAGATAACCAAAGGGGCCTAGGGGATGTTTGATTGTTGGTCGAAAGGTGGGGTGATGGGGCACCTTCAAGGCTGGCCGAAGGCTGGCTGAAGGCTCAAGGAAAGCCGAAGGTTGGCTGAAGGTTGGCCGAAGGCTGGCCGAAGGTTGGCTGAAGGTTGGCCGAAGGCTGGCTGAAGGCTCAAGGTTGGCCGAAGATTGGCTGAAGGTTGGCTGAATTTCAGACCCTGCCTTTCAGGATGAAGAAGAAAGAAGAATAACTTTAAACACATGTATATGGGATTTGAGCTTTGAATTTCTTTACCCATAACAAATTATTTTTATAGCCATGAGATTTGAACTCTTCACACACATAACGTGTTATTTTTATAGCTATAGAGATTTGATCAGATTTGAACTTTAAACTTTTAGCCATAAAAATTTGAATCTTGAATCTCCTCTTACATATCATATCATTTTTATAACCATAATCAATTAAACTACCCAAAGACTACCGTGAAACTGCTATTAATTCAAGTACTGTATATAATTTTAATGGCGGATTTGTGGGTTTGAAGCGAACGGGAAGATTGCATGGAATCTTGCTATGGCACGGCTGAGGTAGGGATTTGATTGCCTGGAATCTTGCTATGGCACGGCTGAGGTAGGGATTTGATTGTATTGTTTGAGAATATTTGATTTATACGAATAGTTGATCGTCTAACTATTTTTCACATTTTGGAAATTTTTGGCATATTTTCTAATCCATTGTATTTGAAATCGAGAAAATATTTCTTTTAATTACAAGTTTGAGTCATAAAAATATGACACTCGTGTTATAAAAGAAATATTAAATATAAAAATATGATACAGGTGTTATAAAAAAATTATTAAATTTGAAAAATATATTTAAATGTAAAAAACAGACAGCACCAATCCACTCATAATCTATATATAAACATTTAAATTTTAAATCAGAGTCGGAAAAACAATAATTTAGCCTTAGTATATTAATAATTATTATTTTCATTATATTAATTAAAAAATAAAATATATTTTTTAAATAAATATTTGTTATTAAAAAAATATCTTAATTTACATTATACTTTTTATTGAAGTTTCTGTGATTCATAATGATTTAAGTAAAGTGTTTTGGTAGAAATTACATAAGAGAAACTTTTGGCGCGTTTCGAACTAATAAGTGTGGTTTATCAATGATGAACCACACTTGTTAAATGATGATGAACGACACTTGTTAAATGATGAACCACCACACTTGTTAGTTGGAAACGCGTTAGCCAAAAATTTCTCTTATGTGATTTTTACAGAAAAACATTACTTAATTTATTACATTACATTTTTAAACAAAACAATTAAATCTTTATGAACTAGATTGCAAATTCCTATCTATATCATCTTTAATTCCATTAAATTTCTTTTACAAAATAAATATGCAACTATGTTTCACCTGAAACAATCTTGTAAAATAGCACTCCTTAATAATTGTGTGCTAAAAAATGGCACCGTTTTGTTATTTCAGTGTATACTAACACAATATACTTTACCTTGATTATGTATTTTTACTTTGATTATGTATTTTGTTCTTGAAATCAAGACAAGTATAGTCTTTGAAATCAAGATAACAATATACTTTACCTTGATTATGTATTTTGTTCAGGATAAGTATGGTTCTTGAAATCAAAATAAGTAGGACAAAATGAAGGGTATTCCAAAAAAAAATTCCTCTATGTGAAACTCTCATAAATTGTTAAATTGTTATTATTATATTTGAAATCCAATGATCAATTGGTATCTATTATTTATAATGAGAATTTATATGGAATTTCTTAAAAGATTCAATATTCTCTTACTTTAGGGGTTAATAAAAAGAACCCAATTATTTATTTCTTTATTTTCAAACCTACTTTTCGTGAGAAATTAGGGTATTCAATATGAGGCATTTTGCAAGGTGCCCACCACAAATACTCTTTTGGCAAATTTCATAGACTAGATTTACAAATAGAAAATTTCAAAGGCTAGATTTACAACTAATCCCTTCTTTATGTGGATAATTTCGAGAGATGAATAATGGATAAGAATTCATCATTTTCAACTTCAGTATTAACTAAACTTAAAATATTTGTTTTCGAGCATGTTTTAGATTTTATGAAGGATAAGTGTTTATGAGTATATGATGATCATAGGAATGTTTTAAATTTTATGAAAGTTTAATGATTGTAAGTATGAAATTTAGGTTTAATAAAAATTTATTAAAAATATGAATTATGATTTGTTTTTAAAATAATAGTGTAAAATTATTTTACCTCTATTTTTCTCTTAAGAAGGTAAATAAAAGAAAAAGAAATACAAATCTCTGTTTATGTGAAATATCAATTTTAACATTTTATGTGAAGGAAATTATCAAAGAATTAAAGATGTGTAAGTGGATATATATTTAAAATCTCAAGGAAATTATATATATAA
>APFE030458596.1:0-20198 GCA_000404065.3 Pinus taeda
AACCAATCCATGGCCTACAAATCGAATTACAAACTAGCTAACTAATGGCTAAAACAAAATGACTAACTAGCTACAAAAATGACTAACCACTAGCTAACAAAAATGACTAACTCTAGCTATAAAATGGCTATCAAATGGCTAACCAAAATGAGGCCATAAGCTCTCTTATTTATACAAATTGAGGACCCAACCGTCCTCCTAAAAGTTAGGGACTTGGCTGCCCAAGACTTGTAGTTAACATCAGTCCAACTTGACTTGCTTGGTTGGCTGCCCTTGTGCTCATTGATTTGGTGGCCTTTGAACTCCGAGCTGATGGTGGAGAATTCATGGTAAGGACCCATAAATGAGGGGGACACCTTCCTACAAATCCTCTAGCTTGTTCTCCCACGAATTTGGCTGCCAAGTGCTCATTAAGACCTTTAATTTTGTCTCCAGGTTGACCAACAAGGCTACACAAAGCACCCATTAGACTTGTTGGCATAATGACTAACCAAATTCACTCTATTAACATAAAAATAATCAAAAACATGCAATAAACAAATGAGAATGGTGGACTAAGCCAAATTAGGAAGTTGAATGAGCCCAAATAATTGTACATTTTTGGGGCTCATCAGGCATTTGTTTAGATACTGTTAAATTGTCTCTCCCTCATTTATGGCTTCTCAAGTCAAAATTACTTTTAGGACTTTTGACATTCTTCAATGCATAGAGGATAAAGAAGCCTCTTCATATGTCATGTCACCAATAGTCTACAAGCAAATGGGCTCTCCTAGTAATGTCTCCTTGCAACTTATTTTGAGATTCTGGATGGGAATCTTTCCTAACCTCTAGGAGTCTTAGCTAGTTTGCTTATTGCCTAGATGGTTAAATATTTTTTACTGATGTAGAAGTTTTGGGTGCTCCTATGGACTTCAACATGATACTTGGTAGGAGATATATGTATTTTAAGAAGGTAGTTGCATTCTTTCTCATGCACATCTATCATTAACTAGCCTACATATAGTCCTAACATTGGGTAGAACTTGGATAATGCTTTTCTCCTTTAGTTTTTGATCATTTAATTGTTGTAATTCTAAATGTTAGCCTTGGTCTTTATAAAGACTTATCAAAGCTATGGTACACCTTCACAACTATCTTATGTGACTTCTATAATGTCTTGAAATTTCTAAAAGTATTTTTGGAAGATTGCTTCTTAAAAATAACTTTGTACTATTTCTTTTTTAACTTAATTTTGTAGCCTTGAATAAAGCCCATATAAAATTCAAAGTAAAATTAAGAAAAATATCAAATATGAAGTATTATTTCTTTCGCAAATAATCCTTGAGAATACTCCTTACATAGTCAAGCTAGTGGATGAAATAAATCTGAGTAAGGAGAGAGAACCCAAAAAACTAATGGATCTCACGACATCTAAGATCTTGCTAAGTAATAAGTGATTGGTATACTTGACTTGTGGAATGTTGGATATACTTTTGATATGATAGTGACAACTAGAAGGTTTGATCTTGGATCTTACCTAGATTATTCCCACATATTACATATATATTATATCAAACTATGAAGAATTGGTAATATGTAGGAATAATTTGTTCGCAAGTGGTAGCACAAATGACAAGAAACATATTGGCAAGCCCTTGTGAATCCACGTAATCAAAAGTTCAAACTCCCCAAACATATCTCATTAGTTGAACTTAAAAAAAGAAATGTAAAAATAATATAGGTGAGATCCAAGATCAAACTTTCTAGTCGCAGCTATCACACCAAAAATATATCCAACATTCCCCAGTAACATATACTAATAACTTATTACTTTATATCACAAATGACATTTCATTAAGTTTGATAAAACAACTTAATTGCAAAAGTGTACTCGTTGTGCTATGAAAAATATTAGATGCCAAATGGGGCAAGGAACTCAGGCTTTTTGCGGTGAGATATATTGAAGGTGATGAATATATCTAGGACCCTTTTGAGTAAAAATAATACCTTCTGCGCTTGGTAAAATTGAGCACATGATACGAAAAAATGTGTAACTTTTTCTGCGTTACAGCAAAATTTTATATGTTGAAATCAACTTGAGAGTTTAGTCTGAAAACAGAACAAAAATGAGTGCTTAAAAGTAAGAGAGAGGTATATTTGTTATCCTATCCATAGAATTTAACAAAGAAAAAATTGCTCGTGAACGATCTCCTCAAAAACCCACTGTGAGAGGTATATTTGGTATCCAATCCATAGAATTTAACAAAGAAAAAATTGCTCGTGAACCTCCTCAAAAACCCACTGTGAACAATGGAACGCATGTTATCCACTCATATTGAGCGAATCATGCCCTCCCAATTTTTGAATATATTTCCCATGGGAGGATGGAAAAGGAAAATACATGGATGAACCTGCTAACCCTGTTCAGATATTATGAACAAAAACAGACCTGTGATACTTTTGCCAAGTTTGGCTCAAGTAGTATGGCTGTGAGATTCATATCATCCCGTACAAATATCAACATTCCAACAAAGGGATGTACAAGTTACTGATGCGGCAAAATTAGAGTGAAGGATGGGGACTGTCATGGTAGGCCTCATCTGCCCTGGCTTGCCTGATAGGATGGATATGTTCCTATATTTCCTACCTTCTTCTCCATGCCTACGCAACTCTCCATCTCCCATTGAAAATTCCTTCCATCCCACAACAATTCTGCAATCTTATCATCCTTATTTTTATTTCTATGGTCGTTGTTCTGCTCCCACCTCCAGTGTTGTTGCTGCGGCAGTTAATCAGCGGCGTAGGTTTGAAGTGAAGAAAGTGAGAGAAATTTCAGCATGTGCCAATGCATATACTGACCAAACCCAATTCACACAAACGTATATACACAAACAGAAACAAAGCACTGATCTGTTATGGAACGACACAATCAGAGGTTATGTAAAGAACGGTCTCTGGGACAAAGCTCTGAGGATGTATTATCAGATGCAACGCGCAGGCATAGATCCCGACAAGTCGATATTTATTTCTGCAATCAATGCATGCGGCAAACTAGCGAATTTTCAAGCAGGCATAAAGATTCATGAAGATATCATCGCAAGGGGTTTTGAATCGGATGTTTTTGTGGGTACTGCACTCACCTCAATGTATGCCAATTGCGGGTATATAGACAATGCACGCGATGTGTTCGACAGAATGCCTAAACGAGATGCCGTGTCATGGAATGCAATAATTTCTGGTTATTGCCATAGTGAACTACACTATCAAGCATTGACATTATTCGGTGAAATGCAAGTCCATGGAATAAAACCCAGTTCAATCCCCGTTGTTAGTGTTCTGCCTGTGTGTGCCCATTTGTTGGCTCTGGAACAAGGTAAGCAGATCCATGGTTATGCAATAAGAAGTGGAATTGAAAATGATGTTCTTGTGGGTACTGGGCTTGTAAACATGTATGCAAAATGCGGGAATGTCAGCGTGGCCCACAAACTTTTTGAAAGAATGCCTAAACGAGATGTTGTGTCATGGAATGCAATCATTGCAGGGTATTCCCAGGATGGCCATTCCCATAAAGCATTGGCATTCTTCAATGAAATGCAAGCCCAGGGAATAAAACCCAACTTAGTCACCACGGTTAGTGTTCTGTCTGCATGTGCCCATTTATTGGATCTGAAACAAGGTAAGCAGATACACGGATATGCAATAAGAAATGGATTTGAATCTGATGTTGTTGTTGGCAATGCACTTTTAGACCTCTATGCCAAATGTCAGGATGTTTACATTGCTCAGAAATTGTTTGAAAGAATGCCTCAACAAAATGTTGTGTCATGGACTTCACTAATTACTGCGTATTCCCAAAATGACCTTCCCCATGAATCGTTAGCATTCTTTATTGAAATGCAACTCCAAGGAATAAAACCTGACTCAGTTGCCATAGTTAGTGTTCTGTCTGTATGTGCCCATTTAACGGCTCTGGAACAAGGGAAGCAAATACATGGTTACGCATTAAGAAGTGGATTTGAATCTGATGTTGTCGTTGGCAATGCACTTGTAGACCTGTATGCCAAATGTAAGGTTGTTAACTTTGCCCGCCAATTGTTTGAAAGAATGCATACACAAAATGTTGTGTCATGGAATGCAATCATTGCTGGTTATGCCCAGAATGGCCATTCCGTTGAAGCCTTTGCATTCTTCAATGAAATGCAAGTCCAGGGAATAAAACCTGACTCAATCACGATAGTTAGTGTTCTCCTTGCATGTGCAGATCTATTGGCTTTGGAACAAGGTAAGCAGATCCACGGTTATGGAATAAGAAGGGGATTTGCATGTGATGTTGTTGTAGGAACTGGACTTTTAAACATGTATGCCAAATGTGGGAATGTTAACATTGCCCACAAAGTATTTGAAAGAATGCCTAAACAAAATGTCGTGTCAGGGACTGCAATGATTGCAGGTTATTCCCAGAATGGACATCCCCATGAAGCCTTGGCATTATTCATTGAAATGCTAGTCAGGAAAATAAAACCCAACTCAATCACCATGGCTACTGTTCTTCCTGCATGTGCTGATTTAATGACTCTAGAACACGGTAAGCAGATCCATGGTAATGCAATTAGAAGTGGATTTGAATCCGATGTTGCTGTGGGCACTGCACTTGTAGAAATGTATGCTAGATGTGGGCATATAGGAATTGCTCGACAAGTGTTTGACAAAGTGTCAAATCGAGATGCGGTCTCATGGAATGCAATGATTTTAGCCTATGGAATTCATGGTCATGGTGAGGATGCTCTTGCTCTTTTTTCCAAAATGCAACAGAGAGGCACAAAGCCAGATCATATCACCTTCACTGCTGTTTTGACTGCCTGCTCTCATGCAGGATTAGTCAACCAGGGATGGCAATACTTTGAAAGCATGAAGTCGGATTATGGCCTTACACCTAAACTGGAGCATTACGCATGCTTGGTTGACCTTCTTGGGCGTGCCGGTCATCTAGATGAAGCATATGACATTATCAAAAAGATGCCATTAGAGCCACAGGGTAATGTTTGGGGAGCCTTGCTCGGAGCCTGCAGAATTCATGGCAACATTGAGCTTGGAGAGCAAGCAGCAAAACACCTTTTCAAATTAGAACCAAATAATGCTGGATATTATGTACTGTTGTCAAACATATATGCCGAGGCAGGTAGGTGGCAAGAGGTTGCAAAGTTGAGGACAATGATGAAAGAAAGGGAAGTGAAGAAGCAACCAGGATGCAGTTTTATTGAGGTAAATAGAGAGGTTCATGCCTTCCTCGTCAAAGACCAAACCCATCCTCAATCTGAAAAAATTTATGCAACGTTGGAAAACGTGTATGGGCAAATGAAGAAGGCAGGTTATGTGCCTAACACAAATCTCGTGCTACACGATGTGGAGGAGGAGATGAAGGAAAACATCTTATGCAGTCATAGTGAGAAGCTAGCCATTAGTTTTGGGATCATCAGTACAAGCCCAGGCAACCCCATTCGTATCACGAAAAACCTCCGTGTGTGTAGCGACTGCCATAATGCCACTAAGTTCATCTCTAAGATTGTTGGTCGAGAAATTATTGTAAGGGATGCAAACCGTTTCCACCATTTTAAGAATGGATTTTGTTCTTGTGGAGATCACTGGTGATGATGATGCAATAGGTTTATGCTTTTCAGCTAATATGTGCATGCCATACCTTTGTTAGGCGAGTACAACATCTGTACAAAGAGAGACATGTGTTAACCCATATTGGGTGAATCTTTTGATAGGTTGGTAAGCTCAGTCATAACTATAAACAAGCACACAAATAGGGAATTGTGCATAATATTGTATTTCATGTTATGTAAAGTTGTATAGTTGATTGCAGTGAATATATAGTACCTTCTGGCTGATTTTTTCTGTATGCAGGACTTTCTTATGAAGTTATGGGATTTGTAGGAGATAAAGTTATATATAAGCAATTATATTTTTGGAGTATTAGCTTAAGGTCCTAACATGATTATTCTGTAATACGGCTATCTCATTTGTCTGTACACAATGATCTTGCTACCTGTATTGTAGGTTTTTTTACCTTTTTGAAATAAAAAATTTCTTGCTATCAAAGGGTCGCCACCAGAAATGGAAAATGAACATGATGACCTGAGAAGATGGAAGAGACATTTGCATTGGTATTTTATAATCGTAGTGAAATATAATATTACATTATGCAGTGCCCTGTCTTTAGATTTAAATGATCTTTCTAGATATTTTGAGTAAAGTTTGTAATTTGCTCTAATATATATATATAATTTCTCTGTTAAATTGATTAATAGACCTCTTTGCTTTTCTCTTATCCCTGACTTTGGTTGGTTTTCTTGGCAGATTACTTAGAAACAATACAAAAACATGCCTTTCACAATTTTTGATGCAGATTATCTTTTTATTGACTTTATAATTAAAACCCCATACTTTTCGTGGTATTTAATATCATGTTTGATGGTGTTTTTATGTTGCACATATGCTATATTTTTCTAAAAGGCTATTTAGGTAGCGAAATTCTTTTGTTTTGCACCCTAACTAGACCAATTAGAAACTTAACTATGCAGGGGACGAAGATAGATCCTCAAACAAGCACTGCATTGGAGCGTCAAATGGAGGTTGCAAACATGTTTTCTTCTTGGTTGATACTTCAGAGGAGCACACTGTTTGATTGATCTCAGGTAACTATGCAGGGGGAGAAAGTAGACCCTCAAACAAGCACTGCATTGGAGCGTCAAATGGAGGTTGCAAACATGTTTTCTTCTTGGTTGATACTTAAGAGGAGCACACTGTTTGATTGATCTCAGGTCAGTGAGTTGAGAATATATATATATATATAGGCACGTCAAACTCAAAAAAAAGATAAAGAGAGTAATGATCCAATTCTTAGAGCTTTTACAATAGACTCTATTAAAGGTCTCGGAGTGACAATATACAGTTTTGCTAAGCACAAAAATTTAAAACAAACTCTATCATTTTTTATAAAGAGAAAACCTATGTCTATGGAGTTACGGTCCTAAACTCTATCATTTTTTATAAAGAGAAAACCTATGTCTATGGAGTTACGGTCCTAATGGAACATTTGAAGAAAGAATAATGGCTAAGTATGTAGCTCTGATTTCCATCCAAAGTTGTTAGTTTAAATCACGGGTCTGTTTAAAATCACAGAATTTAAGCCTCTTTATTTGGTCAAAGACTATGGTATGCCATAAGCTTTTACATCCCTCGGTGGAAGTTCTTGTTTAATCCTTGTAAAAGAGAGAGGTTTGGAGGAGTTTGGAGGCGGAGTGTTAACTCTATCATATGTCTTTTGTGCAAAAGAATTTGGCCTGAGGAACAAGCAAGGTGAGAGTCACTTTTGTTTAAGCCTTCAAAGGTAAAGTTTTAGGATGCAAAGCTTTGGATGAGATTGGAGGGGGAGTGTTACCTCTACCCTTTGTCCCAAAGGATAGATTAAGTTAATTGTTAGAGAAGAGATAAAGTAAGACAGGGATTTGAAGCATGAGGAAAAGACAAAGAAACATCTCTTGAAGAATCTAGGGCAATTCTATGTAGTGTGATTCTTCTTGACTTTATAACAATTTGTGAAGCACTTTTACAGTTATTTTAGCATGATCTTCTTCTTATTAATGCATGTGTGTGTTTCATCAAACTGCTACCAAAAACATAAGGACAATAACACAGATGTTGGCTCTCTGCCAGGGCCAAAACCTCTCTCTTAGAGCGGAAAACTGTTATGCAACCAGCTCACAAAATAGAAGAAAAGATAGATCAATAACTTCATAATCATCCTCTTCAAAGGGGCAATCTCCTTTACATTACACAAATGAACAATTTTTTGATGATACAAATGACAAAACCTCCTTTCTATATATAGGAGTCTAAGGGGTCACAATGTAATCATGCCAACATAACAATATAAAAGCACAGAAATAACAATAGTGAGCTTCTATGGGGCACAATAATAACAATATGGGGACAACATGGGCACAACAATAACAATAAGGGCCAAAAGGACAATAGTAATGGGGGAATCACTAGTATTATAGGGACCTAACATGCCCCCTCCCCTTCAAAAAAGTGTTGTCTTCAACACTTAAGTAGTTCTGGATGCTTCTGTATAAAATTCTCATCCTCCCATGTGGAATCTTCAGCGAATAAGTTCTTCTACTTGATGAGATGCTCTGAAATTTATGGATTTCGTAGCTGTCGAGTTTTTGTTTTTGTGACTGCTTCAGGTTCGAATATGATTTTTCCTTCCTTGCCAAGTTATGGCAATATTGTTTGAACTGAGAGCTTGTCACCTATAACCTTCTTTAAGCATGAAACATGGAAAACTGGGAGCACTCGGGAAGCTCCAATTTGTATGCCATAGTGCCAATCTTTTGCAACACTTTGTACGGACCATAATACTTTGGTGATAATTTATTATCCTTCTTAGCTTGCTTGAGGGACATTTGTTAATATGGTTGTAGCCATAGAAACACCTAGTGACCTACATCAAAACTTCTTTCTTCTTATTGTTTCATTTTATTCTGCACCAAAGTGAGGTTATCATTTAAGAGTTGCATAACTTGTTGTTGATGCTCGATGTGATCTTCAACTGCTTGAACCTTAGAATTTTCTCTTAAATATGATGTGATGGACGATGGATGATATCCATAAAGTGCCATAAATGGGGTCATTTTTGCTGTAGTATGGAAGGAAGTGTTATACCACCATTTAACTAGAGGCAACCTTTTGACCCATTGTGTCTATTTATCAGATACAAAGAAATGAAGATATCCTTCCAAACATTTGTTTACTATCTCAATTTGCCCATCAGATTGAGGATGATAAGATGAGCTATGAGTTCACTGATTACCAAGACAAGAAAATATTTTTGTCCAAAATTTTCCGGTAAAAATGGGATCTCTATCGCTTACATAATCTTTGGGTTTCCATGTAGCTTTTGAATTCTTTCCATAAATGCAGTAGAAACTGTACTAGCTTTAAATGGATGAGATAATGCACAAAAATGTGCATACCTGGTAAGTCTGTCAACTGCCACCATGATGACACTCTTTCCTTCGGACTTGGGTAAACCTATGATAAAATCCATTCAAACCTCCTCCCAACGTTGGCTTGGAATGGATAAAGGTTGTAATAGACCTGGGGTCTTAATTGTTTCAACTTTATTTTGTTGGAAAACCAGATATTCCGCCACAAACTTTTGAATATCAAATTTAAGGCCATCCAAAAAAACTTCTTTCTCAACCCTGTGGTAAGTTTTTAAAAATCTTGAATGTCCTCCTAAGGGAGAGGTGTGCAATTCCATAAGAATATTTTGTTTGAGTTGGGAATTCTTACATAGGTATAAGCGATCTTTGTACTATAATGAATCATTTTTCTAGCTAAATGTATTAGATGTACTGAGATCTTGTTGTAACTTTTGAATGAGTGCCCACACTTCTTCGTCATTCTTCCATTCATCCCTTGCTTCGTTTATCCAATCTGGTTGGATAATAGAAATGACGCAAAGCAATGCTACCATATCCTCATCCTTTCTTGAGAGTACATCTAACACAACATTTTGCTTCCCTTTTTTTATATGATTTCAAATTCATAACCCAACATCTTTGCGACCCATTTTTGCTGCTCTTCTGAAGATAATCTTTGTTCTAAAAAGTATTTAAGATTATCATGATCTATTTTTACTTTGAAGTGTCTTCCCATTAGGCAGGGTCGCCATTTTTTAAGTGCATGTAGCATTGCCAACATTTCCTTCTCATAAATAACGTTGTGTAAATACTTCCCTTTGATTGGATGATTTACGAAAGCAGAGGGTCTCTCTTCTTGCATTAAAACAACACCAATTCCATTTCCTGAGGCATCACATTCCACAATAAAGGCTTTTGTGAAGTCCGACGTAGCTAAGACTAGTGCTTGGCACATTGCCTCTTTAAGATGTTCAAAGGCCTTCGTTGTTTCTAGAGTCCATGAAAATGCATATTTCTTCAATAATATTGTTAGAGGTGCTGCTATTCTCTCATAATTCTTAAAAAAATTGCGATAATACTCAGTCAACCCGAGAAATCCTCGCAGATACTTTATGGATGTGGGGATTTTCCATTCTTTAATGACTTTAATCTTGCTAGGGTCTACCTTAACATCTTTATGAGATACAATATGACCCAGATATTCCACCTCTTGTACTCCAAATAAACATTTGGAGCCTTTTGCATATAATTGTTTCCTCCAATAGTTTGAGCACCTTGTCAACATGTTGAACATTATCCTTCCAAAACTTGTTGTAGATTAGTATCATAAAAAAATACTAACACAAATTTTCTAAGGGTGGGTTTGAAAATGGAATTCATCAAACCTTAAAATGTAGAAGGTACATTGGTAAGGCCAAAAGGCATGACCAAAAATTCATAATGATCCTTGTGAGTTCTCAATGTTACTTTCAGAATGTCTTCAATCTTCATTCTGATTTGATGATATCCTGAATGAAGATCCGACTCAGTAAAGTAAATTGATCCATGCAATTCATCTAATAATTCATCAATGACAAGAATGGGAAATTTATCTTTAATAGTGAGCTTGTTGAGCTCCCTATAATTCGGACACATGTGCCACGATCCATCCTTCTTGCGCACCAATACTACTGGAGTAGAGAGAGAACTTTGACTAGGTTGAATTATATCAACCTCTAGCATTTTTGCAACCATATGCTCAATTTCACTGTTTTAGACATAGTGATATCTGTAAGGCATGATGTTTGAAGGAACACTTCTTGGAATCAAATGAATAGCATGATCATGAGCACGAATAGGTGGGAGGCCTTTGGGAGTCTCAAATACCTTGTAATGATTGTCTAAGTCTTTTTGGAGATCTGGAGAAATATATGATTTCGATGTGGGAACATTAGCAAACATAATTGTGCAATTATGCTTCGTTGTTCTTTCTTTAGAAGCTTTGTCATTCCGTTAGAGCTTATTATCTTTCCCGGTTTCTTTGCGATACTTCTTAATTCAACTTCTTTTATTCCGAAAAAAAATTCATGAAAAGTTCTTGAAAATTTAAAAGTTATCGTACCCAAAGATTGTATCTATTGGACTCCTAGTACAACATCAACACCACCCATTGGAATGGAAAACATTGGGCTATTCAATACATATTCTCCCATGTATAGCATGATATTATGGCACTTTCCAGAGCAATTTATGGTTCCTCTACTTGCAACCATCACTTGACACTCTGGTGTTGGATATATGAAACAATTCAATTCCTTGGCTATCTTACAATGAATAAAATTATGGGTACTGCCCGAATCAATCAACAATATTACCTTTTTCTTCTTGATATGTTCTTCTATCTTGATAGTTTGAGAAGTGGTAATTCCGACCAATGCATTACAAGATATTGTCAGATTCATTTCGTCTTTCTGTAGGGTTTGTTCCTGGTGTATATTCTTTTCTTTTGTTGTTTCTTGTTCATTTTCTTCCTCCTCTTCACAATCTATGTAAAATAATTTCTTCTCAGCACACTTATAACCTTTAGTGTATTTTCTATCACAACTTAACAAAGCCCTTTTGCTCATTTTTCTTCCAATTGTTGTGGTGTCAACCTTGTAGGTTGTGGAAGGCTAGAGGCCACAACACTTCCATCTTTATAGTTGTGAGTAGTAGGTTTTTTTTTGTCATAATTTTGCTTTCCATTTTTTTTGCTAACTTGAATACCTTCTCCAATGAATCAGGTTCCCGAAGGCGAATCTCATGTTGGATGTTATCCTTTAAAGTCCATGTGAACACATCAATCTTATGCTCCTTTGGAATATCTTTTACCCTTATATTCAATTTTTGGAAGTCCTCAATGTGCTCCATCATTGAACCCTTTGTTTGAGATTTATCAATTGACTAAAAAATGTGTTGCTTTTTGTATTCTCATAATGTGATATCATTTCTTTCGTAAAAATTGCCCAAGTGACAATTTGTTTACGAGAGCAAAGCCATCGATACCATACAAACAGATTGGGTTCCAAATATAAAGTTGCATTGCCTACCTTTTGTGTGTTTTGCACATTATGGAGATCAAAATATTGCTCCATCTGTAGTATCCATGTTACGGGATCTTTGCTATCAAACTTCCTCATATCAACCTTTGGAACATGGTGGGTCTTCAATCCAATGGTAGAGTCTATGAAATCATGATTGACATTTCTTTTGTTCTCATCATGAGTTTCCTTTACTATCCTTTTGCCATTAGTAAGCATTCCTTGTAGCAACTTTGTCGAATCTATCTTCAAATCTTCCATATTGCTTTTAAGTTTTGCTTCTATCTTAGCTTTCATGCCATCCATCTTAGCTTCCATGCCATCCATCTTAGATTCCATGCCTTTCATCTTAGCTTCCACGCCTTTCTTTAAACCATCCATCTTAACTTATGTTACTTTTTGTGAGAGTGAAATTTGTTGCACTTGGTCTCGTAATTTTGATATATCATGTTGCATTTCTTCCTCTTTTTCATGATTCATACTAGAAATTTCAGGTTGCTTACTAGGTGTTTCCATTTTCTTTCTTCGGGGCATCAATTAATGATAATTATGCTTCACTATGTCTTTTGAATTCATTCAAACTAATTTTTCAAACCAAACTTATGCAAAATTTTAAAAAGACTACACTTTTTTTGGCGTTGTAGGAGCTTGATAATGAATCTGTTGTATCTCTATAATTTTGGATCTCTCAGATCTGAAATTCCGTCTTGTGGTAGCTCTCTATGTCCTTGTTCCAACCTTGCAAGTCTGATCAATATTGGATTCTACAAGATGTCGAATCTCCCACAATGACCTAATTATAGACTAGTGCAGTAGAGTGAACTTGTACGAAGTGCCACGTGTCACTATTTCGACATTCAAACCTGAAAGCTGTACATAGAAAGCTACAGTTTGTTCTATTTCTGTACCTTTTTGTGAAATTTCAATTTGATGCTCAGAGCGATAGTTATGATGATTTTCCCCAGGTCACCTGTTTGAGATATAATTCCGGATCCTACAAAAACAATAACTTCCTTGGATAATATCTCCTAAAATGTAGCGAGACAAAATCTCAAATTCGGATCCATGATTCATCGAGATTTCAACTCAAATGGGTTTTAATTTCAGTGTCTGAAACATCGTAGAAAAAGCGTTATAGCGAAAATTCCATGATGACCTATTTGGAGCAGCAAAACCCTTGAATCTAAACCTGTGATACCAAATGTTATGCAACCAGCTCACAAAATAGAACAAAAGATAGATCAACGACTTCAAAATCAACCTCTTCGAGTGGGAAACCTTATTTACATTACAAAAATGAACAATTCTTTGATGATACAAATGACAAACCTCCTTTCTATATATAGGAGTCTAAGGGGTGACAATATAATCAGGCTGACATAACAATAATAATATAAGGGCACAAAAATAATAATAGAGGGCTTATATGGAGCACAATAATAACAATATGGGGATAATAGGGGCACAACAATAACAATAAGGGCAAAAATGACAATAGTAATGGGGGAATCATTAGTATTATAGGGACCTAACAAAAACCCTTCAGTAAGTTTCTCTTATTGAAGCTTCTTATTGATCACTGCCGAACCCTAGACTCTTGACTAAGATCTCCTCAAAGCACAAGTCAAGTCCTTCCTCATTTCTGCACTTGGTTCCCCAGCACATATAATTCCTCCTTCCAACACTTTTCTCCCCATCACTTCGTCCTCCTTCTTTGTTTCTTGTGTAGAGATAGACCTTCCTTGAGTGAGCCTTCTAGATGAGATGTTCCTCTTCTATCCTTAGCTGACGCAGACTTCTTCTTTTGTTGACCAAACAAGATCCTTCTTGAGTTATGGGTGTATGACTATAATGTTGTTCTGCTGCCCTATTTTTCCCACGAATGGAAGGTACCCTTAGTGAATTAGGGTCCTTTCACCTTTGCTAGAGAGAGAAACTTCTTCTCTTGACTTGGGAGGCCTTTTAGGCCTAATATCTAGCCCAAACACTAACGAATCTTGCACTACAGTTCTACTGTTGTTATGTTCTCAATCTATCCTCCTTCTCTTCGCATGTGTGACTATTTCTAGCCCTAGAAATAATCCTCTGCCTTCGCTGAGTTTCCTCCTTCCTTCGATGCACTCTTGGGGACCCTTTAGACTTGCTTCTCCTTCCTTTTCTCGGCTTATCTCTTCGCTGATTTTAGAGCTTGCGTTGTTTACTTTATGAGGGAGTGGACATCCTCTCTATATATAGAGCACTGCGCCTCCTCTAGGCCGACATTCTGTCTTTAGGCCGACTTGACCATATCTTCATTATTTTCATCGTTTTGCTTCTTTTGAAGAACGATGTTGCATGGAGAGGACTTGCACTTGCCTTGGAGGTATTCCTTTGACCTTATACACAATGTAACATGCCCTTTAAGGGGCTTATATAAATGGATTGACTTTTTAACTTCCTAGAAGCACTTAACCATGTCCTTGACCTACTTCAATGAACAAGAAACTCATTGACAAATAATATAAAAATAATAATTCTTCTCTTGAATAAATACAAATATCGAAAGTACATTTATGAAGACTGAACCTAGTTACACTTTCTTCAGCAACATCTACCCTTACACATTTTGCACAACTTAAAATGTAAGGGCTCACACCAATGCAAATCATGGAAGGGTAGGACTTGGAGATGGAAAATGGGAGGCATAAACCTTCAGCCTCCACCCCAAATCAAAGACATAAAGTTGGGTTAAAGGGAGCACTAGAGGCCTCATGACAATCACAACCTACAACACGGTACATAGAAAGGGCTCAAAAGGCCATGACATGGACAATTGGAGCTCGGGTACTAGGGATTCAGTGGTAATTTATTACTACAATCATTTGGCATTTAAAGATAAGCAAGGAAAGCACACAAAATCTGGGGCAATAGATTTTTAGGACAATTTTCCTTACATTCAATTGAAAGAAAGAGATAAATAGGTTCAGATAAGGCTAAGAGGGGGTTGATTTGGTATGGGTTCAAAATCTTGAGAATGATAGACATTTACCTCAAGTTTGATTAACACCCACATTTGCATGGCATTACAGGGCAGAGAGATTGAATCAATTGATACCAATATCATTTTTTTTTAGGGAGGAACATCGTTTTAGATCAAGGGGAGGTACTCTTGCTTGTTGTTCTTTAGGTTTGGCCATGTTTCAAAACTTCAATGAGCCTTTGATTATGTAACTTCATTGAGATTAATAAGTGTCGAGCATACCCCATTCCATTAACAAGGTTCACTTATTAGGTTCTCCATGGTAAATATTTATGTCTATTATATATGTGATTATATTTGTGTCTATTATATATGTGATTGTATTTGCCCCAATGTAATTGTTATGAAGAAATATACTTTCATTTTTAATTACACAACAAATCAATAAATATAGATATATACATTCTAATAATTGATAGAGAGTACATATTGGTGAATTGAGTTGATCGTGGGTTGATTGATTATGAATCATATTGGTATTAAAGTTGCTTTTATTGTAGTCTATGAAAGGGATACTAAGTGAAAGCCGACGAGACTAAAGAAACAACAAGAAGGTGGAGAGTTAGTTCTAGAGGATCCTAAATTGGGATTAAGGAGAAGGAAGAAATAGTCTTAGAGTCAATTTATGGGAGATAGTCAAGAAGATAGATAGATAGACACTCTATTTTCAAACTTGAAGACTCATGATTGTGCATTTCATGCAAATGTTAGGAAGAAATACAATCCTAGTGGTTATAACTAGAGCATGCACAATTTAAGACACAAACAAACCTTAGAGTTATATCTATTAAGTTGCTTGCAAAATTCCTAAATCTGAAGTGGAAAACACTGAAAAAGTACAAAGAAAAGAATACCAAATACTAATAGAATAAAAAATAATGATCTAAAAATAAGATTTTTAACTATATCACTTGAGAGAAGATTTCAAGACAAGGTGGTTCCCCTTTTCCTCTTATGTTGGATTTTAAGCACATGCACAAGATCTAAGCATGAAAAAACACCACACTAGCTATTGCTAAACAAGAGAGAAGAGAATAAAACTATTGAGAAAAATGACTAACCAAAGAGACAAATTGAGTTACTCATGAAACTCTAATATGCTATTATTTATGAACATGAATACAATAAATATCCTCTCCAAGAAAGAAAAGCAATTTGTTAGGATGGGTTTCCCTTGCGCATGCTCTTCGTTAACTAGTCAATGTTCTTAAAATAACTAGTAAGTCAAGAAAATGGAGTGGGAAACTCCAAATTAGAAAATATCTAATAATATGGTGAATTGAAAGTAAGTGGTGTTAAAAATTAGTGAGAACTGATATAATAAGCCTCACATGCAATAAATTCTCATGCAAACTCCAAAAATAAGACTGAAAGTCAACAAATAAGGTAGGTAGGTTATCTCCAAAAGCATGAGAAGAAATTCATATTGGATATTATGTATAGATAATCTGCAATAATGGAGAGTAAATAGGCATGTCATAGTCTGGCTAGTGCCCTGTCATCAACACATGTCATCTTAGGAGTCCCCCTACTAAAAATATACTTACTAATAATAGAAAATGTCAAGTTTAGGTGATGATCCCAAATGGTAGGGAAGGTATAGAAGTGAATGAAAATTGGTCATATGTGCTCCTAATGATGTATGGAAATGGACCAAATGATGGCCTAGGTGAGGTCATGATGAACTGAGTGAAATGTATGCCAACAAACCCTTGAATCATAATCGAGGAGTATGTTGGTGAATGAGTCCTAACCATTTTTAGCCATTTTATATACTCATGCATAACAATTATATAGAATATCAATGACTCTTGGTAGTTTTTAGCTATGTTAGGTACTCATGAAACAAATTTTGTAGGACACAATATGAAAATAGTGAGGTAAATAAAGAAAACCTAGTGGAAAGAAAACCCCCCTCTCAAAATACAATGCATAATATGTCAACTATGCAATTGCTATGAAAAGGGATAGTGTTCTTAATAAACTCTATCATGGATATTGATGAGGCTCATCAATAGGTACATTATAAGGGTCATGATGCCATCCTCCAACTTTAGAACTATCTCTTTCTCACATTAATTTACATTTTTTGTTATATTATACTTAGTGAGAAGGATTAAGGTGTTTGTCATGTCATGTGGCCTAATGTGGTTTAATTGCAGGAAGTGGAGTGTTTAAAGGTGTTTGTCATGTCATGTCACCTAATATGGTTTAATTATAGGAAGTGGAGAAATTTTTGAGATGATTTCTATGCAGGGGATCAGAGTAGACAACAAGAAGAGAATCTAGGGGGTTGTTCACCTCTTTAACTCCCTCAATCAGCCCAACATCACAATACACTCTCTCTCATCAACTCAAGGTCATTGGCAGTCAAGCAACGCAGGTAATGAGGAACAAGATATAGCATTCTTGAGTTGTAGGAGACAAATATTCCTATTTTCTAGGGAGCTACTAGTAGCTACCCTCTTGTATAAATAAGCATGTAGAAGAGTTCATTAGGATTCCAGTTTTGTTTTCAGCTAGGTAGTTATTGAGCTCAGGAACTTGGCACTATTATTTTGACTGTTATTTGATGTATTAAGACATTGATTCAATGATAATGAGAAACTACTTATTGATTCATCGTTGAGTTAGTTCGAGAGGGCCGAGGCTCTTGGGTTTGGGCCCAACCCTAGTGGCTTAGGTCCCTCTTGTGTATTTGTATCTCTTTTAGTTTTAGAGTACTTAGTTTCTCGCATTTCAGTAGAGAATAATCCCTCAAAACATGTGATTGAAGCCTCTACCTCATCTCTCCCATGGGAGCATGAATATAAGGATTTACAACCACAACCCAAAATCACTATGTTTATGATTTCTTGGAAGAAGATTTGTGTTAGTCATCTTATTTTGCATGTTCTTGTTGTAGCTTATGAGTTGGTTTATTAATTAGATCATAATTCTGGCATAGATTTGATAACATTTAAATTCAACTCATTATTTCCACCACTAATTGTTTTATTTTGTCAATAATAAATGGGTGAATGCATGTGATGATTGCAAGGCTGTTTGGATCTACAAGAAAGGGAACCTTCACCACCTCCATCTTGGACTTCCTCACCTTCTCTTGTGAACCCCAAATTCTATCCTAAAAATTATGTTCATGAGATCATTTCCCTAGGGTCACCGAGAGCATCCATCCTAGTGCAAAACAAGCCTCCAAAAGGCTCGAACCTTGGCTAGGGGCTTTGATCACCTGTCACTCATTTACCTCAACCTACATCCACCTTTCCCCTACATCCATAGAAATTCTAGAGAAAGAATTTAAGATCTACAAGAAGAGGCAAAGGACCAATCTAGCAAAGCAAGCTTTTCAAGAAGAAAATACACAGTCCACTATTATTTTGACAGGCTCTCATGCTTCAAGGAGGGATGCAGATATTTTTATAGGATATCCATCCTCTTTGGCCTCCCAAGAGCCATTGGACACCTCTCAGTCAAGGGAATTGGTTCATGACCAAGCTGAACCAAACATATTTGCTAAGTACAAAGAGATCAAGAAGAAAAATGAACTGCTAAAAGCTACAACATATACACAGTTTTGGAAGCAGACAACCTCTTCACAACATAGACTACTCTCTTTCTTTGAAATAGAGAAAGGGAAAATGTAGATAACCTTCCTACATGCTAAGTTCCATTTCCCAAAGACTCTTGAAGATTATAAAAAATCATTTTTTCCTTAAATACTGATAAAATTCATCCAATTGATCAAATATACCTACACAAGCAAACATGGGAGATGTTGTACTCCACTTTGACAGCTTTAGCAATGGCAACTTCTAGGCTGCAAGCTTCTATAAGTAACATCCATTCTCATCTCAAATTAGAGAAGATCTCTTCTCTAGCTAAAGACAAAAATAAAGTCTTTAGAGGATATTGCAATCAAACTAGGATATGATCCAAACAATGTGAAAGCAGCAAAAGAGATTATCAGAAGGAAAAATGGTGATTGTTGGGATGGGGTCCCCTAGGTCAATTTTGGAGAAAAACCCAACTTTTGATGTAAAACTATGTAAAATCTTTGCAAATTGTGGACACAGAGCGCGTAGCTAGTCAAGAGTCAAAAAGGGTTTTTACTTTCATTTATGTGAAGGTTGAGTCAGGTTTTGAGATCTACCCATGGTCCACATACCATGGGATTGTATAAATAAGTGTGACTTAGTGAGTCTAAGGCATAGATAGAGAGAAAATGAGAGATATCTATGTCTAAGGGTACGACGAGCGAAGCCTTAGAGGGGTAAGGCTCTACAACTGAGTGCATAGAGGTCTAAAGTAGTGTCCGCAGCTGAGTGCGCGGACCCATGCAGCTGAGTGCATGGGGAAGTTTTGAGACTGTAACCTTATACTGAACATCAATAAAGAAGATCATTGAAGAAATTCTTGTGTTTTATCTCTTTACTTCTGTTATGTATAATTACGATATATGTTGTGATGAAATGTTGTCTTTATGAAATAATGATGTATTGATGCATGAATCTATTGGATGAATCTCTTTAATTGAACACAATGTTAAGTGTTTATGCAAAGGTTATAATAATTTATGTTAATTTTAATGAGCACGTAGGTAGATCTGAGTAAATACTGATCTAAGGAGAAGCTATGGTGCGTGTATGTAGCTAATTCATCTGTTTAGGGTTTGCAAGAGATGATTATGAACCTTCACGAAGGTGTAGAGGTTGTTCAAGGAAGTTACAGTACCAAGCCTCGAGGGATTATAATCTATCCGGAGGCAGATCTAGGTCACAAAAGGACATCACACTGATTAGGGAAAATTTTAAGAACCACCCTAAATTTATATGTATAATAAATGGGCTAATCCCCATGATACATAGGAAAAATGGGAGGCGATTTTATCAATAATATAATATGTATATATAATTGTTTTGGCGAATATCTCACCATATTATATTATCTTGTATAGTGATGGAGAATATTTCATTGAATTATAAAATCTTGTAAGATCTTGGCAAATATTTTACTAAATAATAAAACATTGTGAAGTCTTGGCGAATGTTTTGTTAAAGTATGAAACCGTATATGATAATAAGAAAACATATTCATTAAACTGTAATATACTAACATACATGTTTGGAAAAAATAAACATA
>APFE030458605.1:7396-19573 GCA_000404065.3 Pinus taeda
GATTTCTTCCAGTGCTTTGATCCTGTTATCCTTAGCTTGAGAGGAAGCCCTTTCCAACTCAAGCTGTGCAACAGTATTGTTCAGGCTATTTTGCAGCCTGTAATTAACCAGGGTCTTGTCAGCCAATGTGGCATAGACCATCTCACCCGTCTATTTATGGAGCTCTATTTGATCCATTGGGTGGATGTCTTTTGATAGGACCTCCAAATTGGTCCTGATGTAGTCTGCAGCTGATTGGGGTTGTTGCACTATTGGTGTGAAGTGGCTCATGACCATTTTCCCCTCCTGTGTATCAAAGGCAGACATGAGCCTTTGTTGGTTTGTAGGAGCCATGTTCAGTAGGTGATTGTAGAGTTGAATATTTATTGGTTCACTCCTCTTGATATCTTTGAACTGTTGTTTAATTCTTGTTTCTCCTCCCTTGCTCTGTCCTGAGGAGCTCACTTCTCCTAATGCTGCCCTGTCTTGCTCCTGTTGAAAGGAGTTGGCTGAGGCTTCCATGCTTGGCATTTCCTCTTCTGAGAAGGGATTTAATCTCTGTCTCTTCTCTGGTGATGAGGTAAGGGGAGTTTCCCTATCTCTTTTTCTGCTTACATCCTCCCTTTGAGGGGTCCGGAGGATGGAAGAGTCAATCCTTGAATCCTGCCTTGGGGGTGCCATTTGTACTGGCTGTTCTTGGGTGGCCATTGGGGCCTCTGCTGTTTGTTTCCCCTGACCCTGTTGGTCCTTTTGTTGCTGTTCCTGTTGGGGTGGTTGCTCTTGACCCTGTTGTACTTGTGGCTCTTCCATAACCTTTTCATTGCCCTTGCTTTGATCTTGGTCTGTGGTTTGCACTGCCCTTGTATGTGTTTGTAGAAGATGAAGGAGCGCTCCTGCTCTGAGGCTTTGGCAGAGTAAGTACCTGAGAAAGGAGGATTCTAAGTCAAGCCATTTTTAATAAATGCCTTCTGGCCCTTTCAACTAATCTTCCTTGAGTAACTGGCCTCTTCCAGTGTGTGGCCTTCTCCATTTTGGTTGGTTTGGCATGTTTTGAAATGTAGGGCATGCTCACATTGGTTCATAATGGAGAGCTTGTATTTCTGCCTTCTCAGGATATGGACATGTTAGGGTCCATAAGGCTTCCAAAGGAAGCTTTGGTTTTAGGCCAAGGCCTTCCTAGTTTTCTGTCAGCAATCTTTCCAGCCTTGCCCTTTTGTTTAAGACAAGTGGCCAGTTGATTCTTACTTAAGCTGTCTTCTTGCCCTTCCTGCAAAGTGCACCATATCGGCATTGCCAAATTGCCTGAAATATTCTAAGGCAAACAGTCTCATAGGCACATACCTGGGCAATCTGTATGGGCGCAACTCACACCCATATATTCTGATCACAGTATAGTGTTGATAAAAGTACCAATCCCCTATGCTGTATGCACTGGATAGCTGCAAAATCCTCTGCATCTCATCAGTCAGTCTTGGAGGGGGTGAGGTTAAGAATAAAGACATGGCTGGATGGATGAAGAGGTCTATGAACTAAGAGTATGTGTATGGAGAGTATGTGCTGAGGTGAAAGACTGAGGTCCAGTACACCACTGACCTTGGATTGCCTGCTGCATCAGTTCTCTTGATCTCAAAGGAGAACTTCTCATGTTGGTGGTACAGGATGAGGTGGTAAATGTAGGAGGTGTATTTGAACACCTTCTCTCTGGACAAGTTTAAAAATTGCTCATGCATCTTGTCTAAAATGTATGTAGCATAATCATAACAGATTGGAGTCTTGCCAGGGGAAAACATTGTCATCATCACTAGTACAGTTTCCTCAATAAACTCTAGTGACTTGTACCCCAAAACTGAGCTAATCATGTATGCCAGGTCTACACCCAGTTGATTGAGGTAGCCATAAAAAATGGGAGGATGCAGCACTGTGTCAGAGTTTGTAATGAATAGTTGATTTAGCTTCAGGATCTGTGCTTCTATTAATATCTTGGCTCCTTAGTTGATCAAGTCCAGTAGGGACAAGGGGACCAATTTCTTCTGGGTCTTGAACTGTAGCATTTCCCTGATGGCCTCAGGGGTTATGTAGAATACTACTGCACTTGTAGGGTCAAGCACAACTCTCTGCATGGGGTCATAGCAGACAGCACATAGGTGAATCAGGTCAGGGAACTGGTTGACCTGAGGGAGCTTGAAAATTGGGAGGGAGGACTCCCAAATGCCTAGAATGTCTGTCCCATCCTTGTGTTTGGCTTTGAGCTCATTTAATAGATGAATGTGGAACTTGCATTTTGATAGGGAGTCCTCAGAGATTTGGTAGTCTAGGTCTGCCAAATCCTGCCACTCCAGCTCTCTCTGTGGGGCATTTAGGGGAGCAACATTGAGGGCTACTGGTGCCGTTGGAGTCTCCATGTTTGTTTGGATACTGCTTGATAAATGAGAAAAGCACTGCCTGTGAAAGGAGAATTTGAGGAATGCAGGGTAGCAGGGTAAGTCCACAGCAATTGGAATACTGCTTAGCTCTTTGAGAAAGCAATTTACAGTGTTTAGTAGACCTTTCTTGATAATTGAAAGCAGGTTATGGATTCCAGTTCACGACTGCACGAACGGAAAAAGGGTTTTTACTGAAAGTTCAGTCTGAAACGGCTCTGCTAGTGAAATTCGACCATCAATTCTTCAGGAGGGGGCTGGGTATGCATGATTTTATGGTGAATTTTTAAGCTTTTTATGTGTTTAGGCGTTCTTAGTATTTACAGAGAAACCAGGTTGCAGAGAGGTTTTTAAGGAGAAATACCTGTTTGTATGGGCAGCTAGGGTCTGAACAGCAGTTGGGTACATGCTCTGAAGCTCTGTGGTTGGTCTTGAACCGATTGGCGAATTCTTCGTCGTAAAGCGCATGTAGAGAGTGCAGAAGTATTTTTGTTAAAAAGTGCAAAAAACACGTAAATTTGGCAAAATATGGCTTTTTTGGCTTATTGGCGCGCTTTTTTAAATGACGTCAGCATGACGTCACCAAGTGGGTCCGGGTTGGATGACGTCAGCAGGACGTCATCAGGTGACGTGGCAGCCAAAGACTGGTCCACGGGGGCGGTGAGCTGGCGGCCAGGTGGACGAATGGTGGACAGGGCACGCGGTCGTGGCGCTGACATGAGCGGCAAAAGGATGCTGACATAGGCGGACAAATGGCATCATATCGGGCCCCCTCCTATACGGCAAGGAATCTGTCAGAGGGGGCTCCGATGGAACATGGGGGCGATGCGTGGATTCGCGTGACATCATCGTCTGACAGATATCGGACGATATCTGTCAGACGTCGGGGCCCCCCCGAAATCCACGACGACCGTTGGATTTAAAGAGCGAGATCTGACGGCTATCGGGAAGGGGATATGCGCGGAAGATATGGTCAACGGGCGGCTTAAAATAATAATATTCATTGGTAATTGCGCCTGGCGGGTCCCTTCGAGTTTTCAACAAATTTCAATAGCTTTTCAATGTTTTCCTTTGTAAAATCGAATATACCCGAAAACTTTAGAAAAAGGAAAAATAAAGGTTTTTATGAAATTTTCCGCATAAAACGTATGAAGGATAAAAACTTAGGATGGGTGGGTTTTAATGAAATTTCATGAAAAGGTGCATAATGGCTCCCAACCTTAGGATAAGGTGGGGAAAGTGTGTTTCATCATATTTTTGCCTTTGAGTGGGTAAAAGGGTGCAAAAAGGGTTTTTTTTTTTAAGGGTTTTTAGGCAAAAATGGAGAGTTGGCTAGGTAGATAGGTTCTGATGGAGAAAAGGGGTTAGGCTTGGGTTCTTGAGCTTAACCATGTGTTAATCCAATGCCCTAGTAGTGAAACATATGGCTATAATGCCAAGGAGGGGATATTTATACAATGTTTAGGGTTTATACACCATGGTGTTATAATAGTAGGGAAAGGGAAACATAGGGAGTTAGATAATAGAAGTTAAGGGTTAATATGGAGGGAGAGGGTGAATGACGAGTGATATCACTAAGTTTATTTGGAAACAACTTAGTTTAAAGAGTAGATCAAAATGAAAAGAACTTTGCACAAGAAATGTGGCTTCTAAAGGCAACAAGAACCAACATAAAACCTTGAGTCTCTCTTATAAACACAACTTGTGAAGGGATGTTAGTAATGAGTGGTAAAAAAAGGGGAAAAGGGGAGTTAGACATGCTCCACTGTGTTGTTTTCCTTGTTTCTAGTTTGCAAATTTCAGCTTGGAAGGAACACCACTTCTGCAACCCCATCTACCTACCCAACTATTTTACCTAGCATTTTTTGTTTCTTCTTGGAGGGTGCATTTGGACTTGCAGACCCTTGATGTGCCTTTTTTTTCCCTTGGCTTTTTTGCTTTGATTTTCTATCTAGCACTACCCTTATTTCTTCCAAGGCCCCAGATTAAGCACTTGGGAACCTTAGTTTTCTCTGCCTAACTACTGATCTGCCAAGATTAAACAGTTTGGACAGATTTCTTTATCTATTCTACAACAAAAAATTGAAAACATGGCATGATCCAGATTAGACTGTTGGGTCATCCATCAAAACTTTAATAGGCATGAAGGCATGTACACACCTTGTCTTTCCTTGTAAATATGGAATCTTTGTAGCAGCAAAGTAGAGCATATTTGGCACTTGAATTTGCCAATCATGAAATATGAAACCTATTGGTATAGGTATCCAACAGAAGGCACCTATAATTTCATTGCATGGAGGTGGTATTGCATGAAAATGGATTTCTAGAATACATCAAGACAAATGTTGTGAAACCACAAGCATATTATGCTCATAACCTTTCCCAGTGGAAGAAATATGTAGTCAAGGTGAGGAGAATATATTGGAGGGAGTACATGATCACATTGTATAAAATCTCCATGGAAAATAAACTTTGTTCGCAATGTGGAAATCATTGACAGAATTTTTCGAGAACAATAGTGACCACATGAACCTGGCACTCAAGGATAAACTTTGAAGTATCAATATGCAAAATAATGACACTATTCCGCAATATATGAGTAGGTTCACAAAATTTCATGATGAACATGATGGGGTTGGTATTAATGTTTCAAAATAGGAATTGGTAAGTCTAGCCCTTCTAGGCCTTCCCAAGAGCTAACATAACTATCAAGATTCAGTGAACGAGAGGGAGAAACTACCAAATTTGGAACACTTATGGTCCAATTTGGTACAAGATAAATAAGGTAGAATTCCAGAGATGGGACTTCATCCAAGGGTGAGGATGAAGACAACGTTGCATTGGTTGGAAAGGGAAAAAAGGGAAAAGGGAAGAAATCTCAATCTAAACTAGAATGCAGCCAATGGGGCAAGAAGAAAGATTGTTCCAAAATTAAATGCTTCCATTATCATGAATTCAGGCACTATGCCACAAAGTGTCCACACAAAAAGGAAAGCAACAAGACATTATGAGGACAAATAGGTGAAGCCTTGGCTCCACAGTTTGATTTTGAGTTTACCCTTATCATTTACATGACTAACACAATGATGGGGAGCATGTGGTACTTGGACTCAGGTGACTCGTTCAAAATGAAAGGGTGTAGAGAGTTTTTCAATGACCTGGAGGAGAAATAATTACAGATGCATATTGATATGGGGGATGACAAAAGGTACACCATGGATAGGATTGGTACAATCACCTTTTAGAGGGAATTGGGCTCCCCTCTTAGGCTCAAGGATGTCAAGCTCGTTCTAGGCCTAAAGAAAATTATCATCTCTATTGCAATTTTGGAAGACTGTGGTTATGATGTGAACTTTAGCAAAGGAAAATAATTCCTAAGACACATATCTACAGGGTAGTTGAAGCAAATCAGGGTTCATGTGAAAAACCTATATAAGCTAGATGTGGAATATTATGCTGCATTAAGCATAAAGGAGGAGAAGGTGAGGAACCATGATGTCAGTGAACTTTGGCACAAAAGACTTGACCATTTGCATCATGGTGCTCTGAGGGTTAGGAAAAAAATAACCACAGGCCTCCCCAAAGGAGCACTTGAGGACCATGATATATGCAAAGGATGTACCTTGGGGAAGTACACAAGATCCAATTTCCATGATCGAGAGAACAAAGCACACACAGTCCTTGAAAGGATCCACTCTCATGTTTGCGAACATTTCTCAACAACCTCCACTACCAGGCACAATATTTTGTCATTTTTATTGATGACTTATCATGGAAGTGATGGATCTTCTTCATGTAGAAGAAAGATGAGACATTCTCCAAGTTCATATAATTCAAGGCACTGGTTGAGAAATAAATTGACAAGAAGACGAAGGCTCTCAAGAGTGATAATGGAGGTGAGTATGTGTCAAATGAATTTAAAGATATATGTGCAAAAATGGCATTCGACGAGAGTTAACAACACCCCACAAACCACAATAGAATTGGGTGGTTGAGAGAAACAACCGTAGCATCATGGGAGCAATGAGGGCTATGTTTCATGAAAAAGGCCTACCTATGAATTTGTGGGATGAGGCATGAAATACAACAATCTATTTGTAGAACCAAATTCCTTATTAGATTTTGGGCATGATTACACCAGAGGATGCTTTCTCAAGGAGGAAGCCAAATGTGTCACACTTTAGGATTTTTGGAGCCTTTATTTACTGCCATGTATCCAAAGAATCAAGGAATAAGCTTGAGTTGAAAACATAGTTGGGGGTATTTGTGGCTTACATAAAAGCTCCACACAACTACCATGTGTACTTGTCATCCATTAGAATGATAGTTGTGAAAAGGGATGTAAATTTTGATGAGGGGAAATCCATGCGGTGCTCTCTCGAGAGGGAGCTTTAGATCCCAATAGAAGAGGATATTTTAGCTCCAAAGGAGGAACCTCAAGAAGTTGTGGAGCAACAACAAATTGAGGAGTAGAGAGTGGAGATAGCCACTTAAGCAAAACCATCCAGAAAAGATAGAAAAATAACCATGGAAGTTGAAAGAATTGTGAAGGATGTGAGGGAGAATGTGGGTTCCCCATCAAATCAATGTAGGTAGATAAGGTCACCTAATCGACACACTAGCTACATGGATCTAATGACTGATATTGTAGAGAATGAGCCATCCTCTTTCAAGGGAGTAGTAGAGAAACCTCTATGGGTTGGTGCAATGTCATATTAATATGAATCCATTGTAAAGAACAATGTTTGGGAAGTGGTCCTAAGATCAACAAATAAATTAGTTGTGGGTTTGAGATGGATCTTCAAGTTAAAGCATGCAACAAATGGGAGCATAGAGAAGTACAAGGCCAGATTTGTGGCCAAGGGGTACTCTCAAGTTGATGGAATTTAATATGAGGATACCTTTGTGCCTATAGCAAGGTACTCATCCATTAGATCAATTCTTGCACTAGCTACACAGATCGGGTGGAATATCCACTAGATGGATGTAAAAACAAAATTTATGAATGGGGTTATTGAGGAGGTGGTGTACATCTTTAGACATTTTATTGAGAGTCTCATGTCTGTAGACTCAAACAAGCATCCCGTGCTTGATACACTAGGATCATTAGCTATCTCACCGGTTTGGGCTTGACCAAAAGTGAAGTGGATGAAAACCTCTACCATATCTTCATAGAAGGTAAATTTCTTATTACTGTATTATATGTTGATGATTTGATTTTAATTGGTGATGAGTAGCTAATCAAATCTTGAAAAAAGGACATTTGTAAGGAAATTTGAAATGAAGGACATGGGTCTCATGCACTACTTCCTTAGGTTGGAAGTATGGATAGTCTATGGGGAATTGTTTGACTCCCAGGGAAAGTATATCAATGAGATACTTCAGACATTCTGCATGGAGAGTTGCAAACCCATGGAGACGCCTCTAGTGACCAACTGGAGGAAGGAGGATGCCACTTTAGGTGAAGAAGTGGATGCTACCATTTATTGGTAGCTAGTACGTTCTGTTAGCACCTAAATCTGCCTTAGGCTGAAAGAAGGAAAAATTCAGGGTAACCACAAACCACGCTCAGTCGAGGTAGCTAGCCCTACCAGAATAGGAGAGGGCTCTCTCCGAGTCATGCTCAGTGAATAGATAAATGAAATGGCCTGAGATGAATTAAAGTGAACTATTTATCTTAGGCTAGTAAGTGAATACGGATGCAAGAAATGATTTTTATGAATGACTGTGTTTCTGGGATGATATGGGACCAATGGACCTCAATGAACAGAGAACTTAATACAAAGGCACATATTACTTTCATGGGGAAAGATAGGTGGAAAGCCTAGCAATTTAGTTTAAGATAGAGTGGAATGGAGAGATTGATTAAGAGGGTGAAAAGGGCATGGACAACATGAATCCTTTTCAATAGAAGAATGGACACTGAACATGAAATTTTCCCACATGCAGAGCAATAAAATTGAATTCTACCTTAGCTAACTTAGAAAAATTCACTGGAAATGAATATGAAATAAGCTATGAAACATAAAAAGATACATATGAAACATAAGAGACACATTTGATACACTTACAACCACATGAATCTCATGAAACAGATCCATTTCCTTTTAATAATCCTTTGCAAAAAATATACAATGCAAAAACAGAGTTTTTTTCCCACAGTCTCCCAGAAGTTACAATCCAACCAACCCTTTGCAAATGGTTTGAATACAATATATAGAATGTGCCATGAAGAGGTAGAATTCCCAAGGGTTGGGGAGTTACTCGAATCATTGCAAAATGAAGGTGGAGAGCCAAACAACAACTACAGGTGCAACACCACAAACATGACAAATGGATTGGGTGGCCCTTTGCCTTCCTTTGCCACTTGGATAACTGACCATATAGAGTGAAAATACCTTTAAAACTACCTTAGGTGCCAAAAAACTGAAGTGCATATGAGTGGGCCCACTTACAAAAATCCGGGAAGCGAAATTTCGCGAAATAGAGACATTCTGGCCCTTTTTCCTATATGTGTTGCGCCCTTTTCCTGTATGCATCACACCAATTTGAGGCCGGTTTTGAGGCACGTTCCAGAGTCCAAAATGTGCCCAAGTGTGCTTGTTGGAAAGCTTGTCCTATCTACTTTCCAACCCAAGTGGAAGTTTTGAATTTGGAGCTCATTTTCCCCTCCAAATCTTCATTCTCCCAAGACTGCTTCCTGTGTGTCAAAATAGGGGCAGTGAGGCCATTTTTTAGTTTTTTTTGCCCTTTTGGTGGGCAAGATCTTCTCCAAATTTCTTGCTCCATGTGCCAATAGTCGTGATTTTGCATGCTGAATCCAAAAATGCAAACTATTGCTCATTTGGAGCTCCCAATCTTACGTGTCGCGCTGGTGGCGCAGCGCGTATAGAGAAAAAACCTATGTTTGTGCCAAAAATTTGTCATGTGACCAAAGTTTACCCAAATTCCTTGAAATTTGGGTTGGAAGTCCTCTATGAAGTAATATGTTGTGCCAAGGAAGCTTCAGCCAAGATTTGAAGTGGATCTTGCTCTTTTTCCTCTTTTGCCTTTTTTGTTGCTTTTCTCAATTTAGCCTTCAAGCTCCTTATTCGGGCCTTTGCGCTCATGTTCCGTGCCCTGCAATGACAAGCCATCCTCCTCAATATGGTCTTGTCCCTATTTGCCTTCTACATCAACTTCTCCAAGTGTAGATTGACCCGATCTAACCAAGACTCACGATCATTGTTGATCTCTTACTTGAAGGTAGTGAGCTCGATCCTCCTGTGCTGGGAAGCTTGCCGATTTTCACGGATGCTTTGCAGCTCCATGATCATCTGCTGGTCCTCAAGTTGTTTGTTTCTCTACTCCAGATACTTGATGACCCATCTAGCTCCCTCCACATTGAGTATCAAGTTCTGTATCTCCGAGTCCTGTTCCTGAATGGTCATCCTAGGTTTGGCATTTTCTGCCTCTATCTCTTCATCCTGAATGAGGATGACATCAGTCTCCTGTACACCTGATGGTCCCTCATCATGCACGGGTTTCTTGCCCTTGTCCAATACCTATGTAGTTTATTCCAGAAGCGAGGCCCCTTCCACCCCGGGTGGAGATAACACTTGCTTTGCTGCTGCAAACAAGTGCAAACTACTTCTCTGATATGTAATGAAAACTGGCATGGTAGTGGTCTCATGATGCTCATGCTAATAAGAAGAACCACCTAACTCTTGCTCGGGCTCTGATAGTACCTGTGGTGTGATGAAGAAGTCACGGGAGATGAAGTCCTCCCAAGCAATGCCCTGCAATCCCAACTGATGATCTACCAAAATCTGGATAAGAGCGAAGTGATACACACTGTTAAGCTGCTGCTGAGGGGTCTTATGCAGCATGAAGGTGTTCATCCTCTCTATATTCCTGCATATGAAAAATGGGAGGTTCATCATCCTCACCCTGGTAAATTTCATGAGCAAGTGGATGTGATAGGCATACAGTCGAGAGAACCTCCCCTCACAGCTGAAGTATTTCATGATCAATCTCATGAGCGGAGCATACTCATTTTTCAAGTATCTGAAGGGAAATACTCTTGTGAGCTCATTCAAGAATCTGGCTTTGATGTAAGGCTCATAGTGTTTCCTTTCCACCTTCTTCTTCTTATGCCATTGCTCCCCAACATTTGCTATACCTGTTGCCACTGATATAGCTTCAGGTGTCAATGTGAAGGTGACCCCGGCCAAGGTAGACTGACCCCCATGTAGATGAAGCACAAATAAACGGGCCAACTCATGATGAACTCTGACATTTGCCACCCTTTGACAAAATCCAAAACATGATAGGTGCTGGAAGCATGACATGGCAAGAGGGCATGCTTGCAACTCAGTTAGGGTAGTGGGTTCGTCCCTGACATGTTTGCCACTCTTGTGGTGTCTCCTGGGAGCCTGCTCTTCTGAGGATGAGTCACTCTGTGTCTCCCTCTCATAATCAGACGAATGTTGTGATGACATGACTGCAATGTGGACTGTGATTAGGCAGCCCCTTTGATGATGATGGGAGGTTGGGTGCCTTTGAAATATCTGTTACCAAGGGGAACAATGAAACTTGGATTGTTAGGAAGGCAATGATGAAATGGGGATAGGGTTTATAGGGGAAATTTGTTAGGGATATTGGAGGAGTTTGGGGGTATTTTGATGAGGTAGGGTTTGGGGTTTTAATTGAGCAATAGGAGGAGGGGAAAGGGAATATGAGTTTGGTAGTGTTAGGGTAGTGATTATAGGAAAATAAAAATGACATAGGGGAATAAGGGACAGGGGTAGGGTAGGAAAAATAATCCTTGGCAGCAAAAACACTGTTAGACAACCCTAGCAAAATGGTTTTTCTTTGGTGTCTTCTTGTGTTTGCTTTATGAAAATTTTTTGCATTCAATCACCGGCAATAACCCACCATATCTTTATCAAATTTGATTTCGAAGTGAGTTTGAGAGCCTACCTTGCAATTAGAGGGGCTTCACAAAATATTTGAGGGAGTTTTGACACGTTCTGGGCGTTTTGTCTCTATGCGTCGTGCCCCTATCTGTGTGCACCGCGCCCTGGTTAAATGCACCGCGCTCCTCCTCATGTGCGTCGTGCTTTTTCCAGAAGAATTTTGGAGGCCTTCTTGGTGTCCATATTGGGAGCGTGAATTTTTCAATGGGGAGTTCATTTGCCCTATCAAAAAGAAAATCTCCCAAGACTGGTCAAAATGTGCCAAATGAGGCTGCCTCAAGGCAGAGTGCTGTTGCGGTCAACTTTTGAATGCCTTCCCCAACCCAAAATTGAGCTCATGATAGCTCATTGGAAATATTTGTGTCTAGTTATCATTGGGATTATGAAGCAAGCCAATTGGCCAACCAAGCTAGGAGAAAACTTGATTTTCCCAAGGTCACTCCAGAGGTGCATCAATTCTCCCGAGGCAATTGTATTTTTGACATTTCTTCAAAACCATGACACCTTTGTACATAGTGAAGGAGGCTTTTCTTCCTTGGTCTATTTTGGACAAAAAAATCTCTCAGTTTTTCCAAATTCATCTTTCCTTGCTCAGAAACATCATTTGAGTGAAACCTACCCTGATGTGGGGAACAAGAGATTTGTCGAAATGAAGTGAAATGAAGGGGATAGGGAGATTCTAAATTCTTGAGGAAATTTCGAGAAGTATGGAGGGATGTTAGGAAGTAGGGGAAAGTGGAATCTCAGAAATTGAGTGAGGGGAAGGGGTCCAAAAAGGCAAAACACAGGCCCAACCTAGAAAATTGCCAAGTTGTAGCAAG
>APFE030458605.1:19727-38672 GCA_000404065.3 Pinus taeda
AAACACAGGCCCAACCTAGAAAATTGCCAAGTTGTAGCAAGAAACTAGGGTTTGTGCGAAAATGAGGAATTTGGGGGATCTCAGTGATGGGAAGTGTTTGATAAGGTAATTTAAGGATAGGGGAATGTGTATGAACATCATGATACAAGTCTTGCTGATGATTTGACCATCGAAGAGAGATTTCCTTCAAAACCCTAGGAGAGGGAAATGACCTTACCTAGGCGCAACTGAAGCATGAACAAAGTGTAAAATGACCCAGTGGAACTTCACATGATAATTAAAACCCTCTGAATTATGGTACACTTAGCTGAATGGTGACATGGACCAACATTTGGACAACTTTGGAAGGAGTACAAGAAAACCCTAGACCTAATGCCTAGTGACCAAATTTTGCTTAAAGACTCACTGAAATGACAAAATTTGACCTTAACACCTTAAAATTACTTTGTAAGAGCAAGTTTGATCACTGGAGGAAGGCTGCAGAGATTGACACTAACATTGGCTCCAATGGGGGATGGTAGCTCCTTGGAGGTGCCAAGAACAGCAGATCTCTAGAAGAGCTAGACATTGCCTTCGTCCATTGGGCTATGGAGTCCATTATTCCGAAAAACCAACATGACTCAATTTATTGACTGAAACTTGACTTAAACTGACTCAATGCAAAATGACATGACTAAAAAAAAACTTGACTCTAACAAACTAACTCAAAATACTAAGAACTTAACTTAAAACATAAAGCTTGGTGGTAGTACATGACCACCTACATTTCTTACAAGGCAATATACGATCAAACTATATCAAAATGCCAATGTAACCAATCAAGTAGATTATTTCTTGATTGATTCTTCTGATTAAATCTCCAAGTCAACAACAGATACTAGTAACTGGGCCTCCAAAGACATAATTGACCATGATCCCCTTCATCACTGAATATTGCAATAATGACCTTTACTGCTGACTGCAACAAATCTACCATTAGATCCTGAAAAACATGAAGATTTTCCTCCTGCTGAAGAAACAAGGTGTCTATTTCTTGTGATGTTGATCTCTTTTCACAAATAAGAGTATGTTCCTAGTCCTTAAAAAATTCGGAACAAGTAGATGACCAGATCTTCATTTCAAAGAACATTTCAAAACATGAAACATAGGAAAAAGAATCTGAAATGGCATCGTGAATGGTCTGATCTCCAGTAATCTGAACATCTTGTAGGTTATCTTCATATGATATGATAGCCAGATTCTCATTACATTAATTAATCATAAGAAAATAAACTTCAGTTGTTTCGTGAAACTCAAGCATGACATGTCGGTCATCTATCATAAATTCATCCAGAGAAACTTTTTCACCTACTTGAACAAGGATATCCTCTTGTTGTTCATGAATTGACTGGATTACCTTGTTAGGAAGGCTGTGTTCTGATGAGATGAGGGCAGTTAGGTCTGTAACTCTTTCTTCTTCATTTGCGGCAGCCTCAACAGTGCAATTCTCTTCTATGAGATCCGAAACAACATGTTTTTCCTCATCACAATCTGTCTCTCGATCTGGTTTATCATCATCATTTTTTGAGATTGGAACATCATTTTCCTGCGTATCCTCATTTATTTCAACCAGATCTGAAATTAAACTCCTTCTTTCATCATTTTCATCCATATGGAAATCTTCAGCCTGCTGATCTATTTCATGTAATTCATGTTAACTATCACGATGCAAAATTCCTTCATTTTCCACTGTACAAAGATCTTGATTCTACTGCAACATTTCCTGAGCATCTTGATGGGACTCCTCTAGTTTCTCTTCATGTTGCTGAAATGGATTCTCGTACAAGGCTTCCATGATCTCATCATCCATAAAATTATCATCCTCATAGTATTTTTCAAGGCTTTCAATAAAAGTAGAAGCATGTTTGCAACAGTCATGAACTAGGTTTAATGATGGATATGATTCTTGATATATTTCAATGAACAGGCATGAAAATATTTTAAATAGTAAATACAAGCAGGTAGCAAACTTTCATACCAAGATTGGGCTTCACCTTCTAGAGTGGCCATGAATATCTTCATTAAGAAATCTTCAAGAAAACCAACCTTCAACTTTCGAATATGCATGTGAAATGGAACTAGATGTAAAGCAGTGTCCTTATTACCATCATCTTTAAATGTAGGCAAATTCCTTGACCAATCTACTTTTGAAATTTTATTTGGAAAACCGGGGATGTGACCTTGGCTCATGGGAGCGTATCTTCTTGCAACCCGATCCATCTTGAAAATCTCAAAGCTACTGACCTCCCTACAGTGGAGTCACCATGAAGCACTGATTCCTGGATTCTTCAGCGAATGGAGTTGACGGGTGAATGATTTCAGCCGTCTTCTTATGTCTGATCATTGTTCACCATCAACCATCAGATCTAAGATTGATAGATGTACTGGGGCAAAACAATCTTCAAGCAAACCATTTTATTCCCCAGTATGGTTTCCACTATGTTAGCACCTAAATCTGCCTTAGGCTGAAAGAAGGCAAAATTCAGGGTAACCACAAACCACGCTTAGTCTGGTAGCTAGCCCTACCAGAACAGGAGAGGGCTCTCTCGGAGTCATGCTCAGTGAATAGATAAATGAAATGGCCTGAGACGACTTACAGTGAACTACTTATCCTAGGCTAATAAGTGAATACGAATACAAGAAATGATTTTTATGAATGACTGTGCTTCTGGGATGATATGGGACCAATGGACCTCAATGAACAAAGAACTTAATACAAAGGCACGTATTACTTTCGTGAGGCAAGATAGGCAGAAATACTAGCAATTTAGTTTAATATAGAGTGGAATGGAGAAATTGATTAAGAGGGTGAAAAGAGCATGGACAACATGAATCCTTTTCAACAGAGGAATGGACACTGAACATGAAATTTACCCACAGGCAAAGCAATAAAATTGAATTCTACCTTAGCTAGCTTAGAAAATTTCAATGGAAATGAATATGAAATGAACTATGAAACATAACAAGATACATATGAAACATAAGAGACACATTTTCTACACTTACAACCACATGAATATCATGAAACAGAGCCACTGCCTTTTATTAATCCTCTGTAAAAAATATACAATGCAGAAACAAAGTTTCTTTCCCACAGCCTCCCAGAAGATACAAGCCAACCAACCCTTTGAAAATGGTTTGCATACAATATATAGAATGTGCCATGAAAAGATAGAACGCCCAAGGGTTGGGGAGTTACTCGAATCATTACAAAATGAAGGTGGAGAGCCAAACAACAGCTACAGGTGCAGTGCCACAAACATGACAAATGGCTTGGGTGGCACTTTGCCTTCCTTTGCCACTTGGATAACTGACCATATGGAGTGAAAATACCTTTAAAACCGCCTTAGGTGCCGAAAAACTAAAGTTCATATGAATGGGCCCACTTACAAAAAGTCGGGAAGTGAAATTTCGCAAAATAGAGACATTCTGGCCCTTTTTCCTATATGCGTAGTGCCCTTTTCCTGTATGCGTCGCGCCACTTTGAGGCCCATTTTGAGGCACTTTCCGGAGTCCAAAACATACCCAAGTGTGGTCGTTGGAAACCTTGTCTTGTCTACTTTCCAACCCAAGTGGAAGTTTTGAATTTGGAGCTCATTTTCCTCTCCAAATCTTCATTCTCCCAAGACTTCTTCTTGTGTGTCAAAATAGGGGCAGTGAGGCCATTTTTGAGTGTGTTTTTCCCTTTTGGAGGCCAAGATCTTCTCCAAATTTCTTGCTCCATGCGCCAGTAGTCATGAGTTTTCATGTTGAATCCAAAAATGCAAACCATTTCTCATTTGGAGCTCCCAATCTTACGCATCGCGCCGATGGCGCGACGCGTATGGAGAAAAAACCTATGTTTGTGCCAAAAATTTGTCATGTGACCAAAATTTCCCCAAATTCCTTGAAATTTGGGCTGGAAGTCCTCTATGAAGTACTATGTTGTGCCAAAGAAGCTTCAACCAAGATTCGAAGTCGATCTTGCTCTTTTGTCTCTTTTTCCTCTTTTGTTGCTTTGCTCAATTTAGCCTTCAAGCTCCATATTCGGCCCTTTGCACTCATGTTCCGTGCCCTCTAATGACAAGCCATCCTCCTCAATATGGTCTTGTCCTTGTTTTCCTTCTCCAACAACTTCTCCAAGTCTAGATTGACCTGATCTAACCAAGACTCACAGTTGTTGTTGATCTCTTGCTCCAAGGTAGTGAGCTCGATCCTCCTTTGCTGGGCAGCTTGCCGATTTTCACGGATGCTTTGCAGCTCCATGATCGTCTATTATTCCTCAAGCTGTTTATTTCTCTACTCCAGAGACTTGATGACCCATATAGCTCTCTCCATATTGAGTATCAAGTCATGTATCTCCAAGTCCTACTTCTGAATGGTCATCCTAAGTTTGGTATTTTCTGCCTCTACCTCTTCATCCTAAATGAGAATGACATCGGTCTCCTGTACACCTGATGGTCCCTCATCATGCACGGGCTTCTTGCCCTTGTCCAATACCTATGTAGTTGATGCCGAAATTGAGGCCCCTTCCACCCCAGGTGGAGATAACACTTGCTTTGCTGCTGCAAACAAGTGCCTACTGCCTCTCTAATATGTAATGAAAACTGGCATGGTAGTGGACTCATGATGCTCATGCTGATAAGAAGAACCACCCAACTCCTACTCAGGCTCTGATAGTACCTGTGGTGTGCTGAAGAAGTCATGGGAGATGAAGTCCTCCCAAGCAATGCCCTGCAATCCCAACTGATGATCTACCAAAATCCGGATAAGAGCGAAGTGATACACATTGTTAAGCTACTACTGAGGGGTCTTATGCAGCATGAAGATGTTCATCCTCTCTATATTCCTGCATTTGAAAAATGGGAGGTTCATCATCCTCACCCTGGTAAAGTGCATGAGCATGCAGATGTGATAGGCATATAGTCGAGAGAACCTCCCCTCACAACTGAAGTATTTCATGATCAATCTCATGAGCAGAGCATACTCATTTTTCAAGTATCTGAAGGGAAATACTCTTGTGAGTTCATTCAAGAATATGGCTTTGATGTAAGGCTCATAGTGTTGCCTTTCCACCTTCTTCTTCGTATGCCATTTCTCCCCAAAATTTGCTATACCTGTTGCCACTGATATAGCTTCGGGTGTCAATGTGAAAGTGACCCTGGCCAAGGTAGACTAACCCCCATGTAGATGAAGCACAAATAAACGGGCCAACTCATGATGAAATCTGACATTTTCCACCCTTTGACAAAATCCAAAACATGATAGGTGCTGGAAGCATGACATGGCAAGAGGGCATGCTTGCAACTCGGTGAGGGTAGTGGGTTTGTCCCTGACATGTTTGCCACTCTTGTGGTGTCTCCTGGGAGCCTGCTCTTCTGAGGATGAGTCACTCTGTGTCTCCCTCTCATACTCAGACGAATGCTATGATGACATGACTGCAATGTGGACAGTGATTAGGCAGCCCCTTTGATGATGATGGGAGGTTGGGTGCCTTTGAAATATCTGTTACCAAGGGGAACAATGAAACTAGGATTGTTAGGAAGGGAGTGATGAAATAGCGATAGGGTTTATAGGGGAAATTTGTTAGGGATATGGGAGGAGTTTGGGGGTATTTTGATGAGGTTGGGTTTGGGGTTTTAATTGAGCAATAGCAGGAGGGGAAAGGGAATATGAGTTTGGTAGTGTTAGGGTAGTGATAATAGGAAAAAAAAATGACATAGGGGAATAAGGGACAGGGGTAGGGTAGGAAACATAAGCCTTGGCAGCAACAACATTGTTACACAACCTTAGCAAAATGGTTTTTATTTGGTGTCTTCTTGTGTTTTCTTTATGAAATGTTTTTGCATTCAATCACCAGAAATAGCCCACCATATCGTTATCAAATTCGATGCCCAAGTGAGTTTGAGAGCCTACCTTGCAATTAGAGGGGCTTCACAAAATATTTGAGGGAGTTTTGGCACGTTTTGGGCGTTTTGTCTCTGTGTGCCGCGCTGGTTATATATGTCGCGCTCCTCCTCCTGTGCGTCGCGCTTTTTCCGGAAGACTTTTGGAGGCATTCCCAGTGTCGAAATTGGGCACGGGATAGCTCGTTGGAAAGGTTTGAGTGTACTTTTAAACCCAACTGGAATGTTTCAATTTGGAGTTCATTTTCCCTGTCAAAAATCAAATCTCCCAAGACTGGTCAAAATGTGCCAAATGAGGCTACCTCAAGGAAGAGTGTTGTTGCGGTCAGCTTTTGAATGCCTTACACAACCCCAAATTGAGCTCATGATAGGTAATTGGAAAGAGTGTTGTCTCTAGTTATCATTTGGAGCATCAATAAAGTCATTTGGCCAACCAAGCTAGGAGAAAACTTGATTTTCCCAAGGTCACTCCAGAGGTGCATCAATTCTCCCGAGGCAATTGTATTTTTAACATTTCTTCAAAACCATGACACCTGTGTAAAAGGTGAAAGATTTTTTTCTTCCTTGGTCGGTTTTGGACAAAAACCTCTTTCAGGTTTTCCAAATTCATCTTTCCTTTCTCAAAAAACATCATTTGAGTGAAACCTACCCCGATGTGGGGAACAAGAGATTTGTCAAAATGAAGCGAAATAAAGGGGATAGGGAACTTCTAAATTCTTGAGGAAATTTTGGGAAGTATAACAAGGTTTTGACACAATTAATGAAACTAGGGATAAACCCTAGGGCTCTAATCATTACAAGATTGAAAGGCCACTCCACGTAATTGTTGGACCTTTTAAAGTCAACCTTGAAGAATAAGGCATCCTTGCCATATGATGACACTTGTTCCATTACCAAAAACTAGTATGACAATATCCATAATATAGTGCCTATGGAGTAACCCCATCTTCTATAAGTGAATGATCTTAGTAAGAATATGCTTGATGCACAGAGCTAGCACCTTAGTTATAGTTTTATAGTGATTATTAAGTAGAGATATTTTCCACTAATTGGTAATTAGGTTTGGGTCCCATGCCTTAGTGATGAATTTAGTGAGACCTTGGTTAATCCTTACATGTCGGAAATTGTTCCCAAAGGCTTCATTGTAAATAATGTCTAATCATTCTATCTCAACAAGACCATACGTGGCGTTTTAAAACTCACAAGGAAAAGCATCTAGGCTAAGTGTCTAGTCATCAACCACTCCATGGAGGGTTGTTGAGAACTCATCAAGACATAGGGTTAGGACACATGCCTTACATGTTTTCCATAGACCATGCATGTGATTAAGTCTAAAAAATGTGGTGTGGCAGTGCACCTTTCTTCAATAAAACCTCTAATTTTGAATACGAGTTTGTAGTGTTCCACAAATTTTGTCTTGATATCCCCCTCGTATGTACTTTTCACCGTGGTTTTTTTAATCTAGAGATGTTCATGATGGCCTCCTTGGTGATAAGAGGTTTAAAAAATGATTCAGTGGGTTTATTGTCGATCTTGAGCTAATGACATTATTCTCTTAGCAAGGTGCCATTAATTTGGTGGATCTCATCCAATTGGAGTAAATGACAGTCTTTTTGTGTAGGCCTACATTTCCTCATCATGATGGGTTGAGTGTAGCCTTTGTGTGACTTCCTTATGTTCAACCTAAATGACCTTATCATAGGTGTGCCTAATCTTAGTAGTTTTTCATCAATAGGACCATAGAAAAGAAATAGCTATGGATATGGCATACTTCCACTATTTAAGTTATAATGAGTCACGTTGTTTCCAAGAGATTAGATTCTGCACCATTTAAATATAGGGTAAGAAACCTAGGATTTGTAGGTGGGAGGTATTCATGATGTATCGAGTCCTTATTAAACATATTATTTGATCCCTTTGGGGTGGTGATTTGATTATTTAGTAGTAGCATTAACACATAAAAATTTGCCTCTAATAGAGTCGAAATAATAGAATCTATACTATGAAATATAGGCTTACTAAAGATACTAATTTATCCTCTCTAGCTCCTTGTTGAAAATTTCCAAGTAGATCATATTGCAACATAGGCTTACCAACTACTCTAATTATTTCATAGAGATCATGTTAGGCCTTCACTAAAAACTAAGCCTATTTTTCTTGAGTTGGTATGTGCGCATGCAACAACCTTTCTTTATCTTCCTGATTTTACCATCAAAGTCCCCATAGATGAGCATTGTTACGTTTATAGGTAGATAATTACTAAGATAGCACTAGAATTATAAATGCCACCTTGAATTTGAGGTATAAGCATTGGCTAGGCTTACGAGTTGATTATTATGATATAGTAGCACATAAAGAAACCTTTGAGAGACTTAATCCCCCAATCAACAACAACTCTTTTTAAATGATGGGAAATTAACACAACAAATCCCCTTTCCTTTAACATGATTAAAGAAGATGTGATGGGCTCTATGAAATATAATGGTTACAACCATACACAACATGAAACTCATGATTTTGACTTCTTGAAAACATATAATATCCATCCCACTACTAGAACTCAATAGTTAGTTAGCAATTTGTTTTATATAGGGGTCACATATGCCATGGGAATTGCATGAGGTCACTTTCATTATAAACCAAAGGCATTGTGCATCTCTACCTCATGAAATTCTAGGTGTTATAGAGCACCAAAATGGTTATTTGCAATAGATGGTGATCAAAGGACCAATCCCTAATATTAATATGTTTCAACCATTTAGTTTGGTTTTCTTCATCATTCAAAATTTATTTACCCTAAGTATGCATAGGTGGTGGTAGAAAGAAAACTCAACTATTTTTCTCAAGTTGAACTGAGCCGAAAGAGGGTTGATTGGCTATTGTAGCAAGTGACTGAATTTTTGGAGAGTAGAGATTATAGGGTTTGATTTTCCATTTCCTTGACTTTATTGTTCTTCTTTACCACTAAGTCCAACCATCTTCACATGTAGATGAGGTTCAAGTAACTCTAGTAGTTGGGGGCATTATTTGGGCGGAGATATCTTATAATTTCCCCAAGACATGAACATACAAGCATGGATATAATGGTTTGAGATTCGACACAAAAGACAAATGCTAGGCATATTTATGCAATGAAATAATTTTTAAATATCGCTATCCCCTACCTAGATGAGTAGGGATTCCTTAAAATCACTTGAAAGGTTCACCTTAAATCAAACTCAACACTAGGGTATAAACTTGAAGAACCATTTAAGTTCACAACAAATTATGTTCCTTAGAAAGGTAGAGATATGCTATAGGGTTGGCTATAATTGTATTGGTATGATTGTAAATTTAATCCATATTATGAAGGATAACTGAGCAACTTTAGTAACCTAAAAGGTCACCAAGTCATGTAGAGAAAATAATCTGAGTATTCTTGCAAACCTCAGGGCTTTCATATAAGATTTCAATCACATGGGCCAAGTCATTGAATTAAAACGAAAATAGTCCCTTGGTTTGACCACTGGTGTGGGTGTAGTGCTAGCCTTGTGGCTCTCGATCCTCCCTAACCCATGCTTAGATAATTGCCTCAACAAGCAACCTCCCAAAAAAGTGATCCATAATGGATCCTCCTAAAGATGATTACATAAATAATCATAATTAAATTCATAAAAAATACTATTAGGATGGGGGTTCATTACCTCATGATAAACTTTCATAAATAAAAAATTGAGGGTCTTGGGTACCATAACTACTCTTTAGACTCGTGGTTGTGCCAATCCTAATAATGGCATTTTCAGTCTATGATAAATCTGTAGTATCCTCACTAGCCTATGACCCAGTGGCATGATAAGTCAACCATGTCACTTCTATGTGAGAAAACAAGTCGTATTAGTAATAAATCTACAACAACCTTGAAAGATCACTATTCGTTAGAGCCTCATGCTCTACTCTATGTTCACTCAATATATATACTCACTTCCTCAATAATCAAATTAATAATACTAATAACATTAGTTCTCACTTTCCTATGAAGTTTAATGCTAAGACCTAGAATGTCAACAAAATCATAATCAAAAGAAGATAAAATACTACAAGAATTTTATCAATCCTAACATTATCAATTAAAAATGGTTTTCCAACGTTATGAGCTTAAAAAACAAAATGAATATTGTTAATATTAGAACTAATCTCATGACCTTCATAGTGAAATTGGTCATTGGACTAACCTTAAAATTATCATGGGATGAGCGTTTTTATAAATTTTGAGATACTAACGAGGTAAAGAATGAACACCACTTCCTTTTAAAATTCCTCGTCCTCAATAGTATAAGACATAATTTTATCGAGTTTCAAAGCTTACTTACTCTTCAAAATCTTGTAGGCTCTAAATTTTTTCCACAACAAAATTTTAGGGCATTATCGTTAGTAAACATGGTTTAGTAAAACCATCAACAATGAGTGTCATCCCTAGGTGGGGCTTGCAATGAATCATAATCCCTAAATAAGATTAAATAAGATCAAAACCTTGAATAAGAGGACCAAAATCCCCCTGAACACTAATGAACCAAATTATTGGCTCAAAACAATCTTCTAACTTATAAAAATGATCTTTTGGTCTTAATAGAAATAAACATTCTCTTTAGAAAAAAATGAAAATTGTAACATTACCTTTTTTTACATTCTCCCATCTTTCTATAATCATAAAAATAAATAAATAAATAAATAATAAAAAATAAAAAATTAAGAAAATATCATTCTAATTTCCTTTATCCAAAATATCTCTATCTTATAAATTTATCTAAAAATATCTCAATCGTATAAATTGAAATTATATTACATTATTATTAAAATGTAATGAAAAGATCATCCATAAGTTCTAAATTTTCTCCATAAAAAGTATTTATAGAACTTTATAAATTTAAAATATTATTTTAAAAAATAATGCATGAAATTAATTAATTTTCGCCTCTATTTTTATAATTTGTTAACCACTTGCCTCCATTCCTCTTGACATTCCCTTTGGGTAAGCCACTTGCCACCCTTCTTTTATCCTATAAATATAGGAAACAAAATAAAAATCCTACTAATAATTATTATTGTTCTAATTACTTCTTATGGAAGGTAATGTAATTATAGTTGCACATCTCCAACTACAGAATGCTATACGCACCGTTGTTGTTTAGGCCTGACTTTTCCTTGTGTTTTTTGTTGTCGTCGTTTAAACCTTACTTCTTCCTTGTTTTTTTTGTTTTTTAAAGCTTACTTCTTCCTTTTTTTATTTTTTATTTATTTAAGCCACCTCATCACAAGACTACGTAATTCTATGTTTTCAAGATTTAGTTCAGAACATGCAAGATGTTATTTTTTATTTATTTAAGCCACCTCATCACAAGACTACGTAATTCTATGTTTTCAAGATTTAGTTCAGAACATGCAAGATGTTTTGTTAATGTGGGAGTAAGAATAACTTTACGTTTAACGAAAAATATGTAGAACTTTCAAAAATTCTCATGTCAACTTAACGTTGTAAATGATACAATGAGAAATATGAATTATGGTTAAAGAGCAACCATACAGAGTAAGATTGGAGTTCTAAACTCAAATCGCATGTGGGATTAAAGTTGTCTAACATTTTAGCACAAATTAGGTATAAGCCTTAAATGGTTAAATGTTTCACTTCCTCGCATAATTTAATTTCTGCAATTAAATTAAATAAATATGTAGTATTGGAAAAACTTTGAAATATTGTTTTGATCATAACAATGTGAAAATTCCTTGAAATGTAACAATCAGAAATTATTTTTCTAACTCGTTAATAAATAAGCAGTTTATTTGCTACGACAAACAACGAATAATTCACAAGTTTGTAAATCGTTAAAAATAAATATTATGTTGCAGAAATAAAATATGCAGAACTTAGAAATTTAGAGCAACCACACACACAAATTGACACCGTTATTTTTGGACAATTGTCCCTGAAAAAAACCAATGCGGGAAAACCGATGCAGCAGATGAAGGTTTTATTATTACGCAGCTACAAAAATTATGAGTACAATTTTGGATGCTTAATCTAGCAATCCAATTTGACATAAATACTGGCTAAATATTTGTGAAGCTAATACCTCAGCACCACGACAAACTATGCTTTGAAACCTGACCAAATTGGGTTGTATGAATTGCCCCTGTGTGAGCCTTTGCGTAGTGATTGCACAGACTCTATTTGCTCTACCTCTGGAACTCATTGAATCTTGTGGCTCTGCCTATCTCTGCCTCGAAAAGTGACTCGCTAGACCTCTTGGAATTTATCTTGGCTTCCAACAACTTAATTGAATCCTCCTCTGGTTGAATCAAACTCTCCCAGAAACCCTTTGTGCAAGCCCTGCATAGCTCCTTGAGGAAAAGTCATCCCTCTCTCAACAGACTCTTCCGGAACTGGAAACTCCTCCAGAAATATACTACTCTGCCACTTGCTACTCGACCATTGGCTCAATCTCACTATTGAAGCACCTACTACTAGAAAGTCAAACTGCCTTGATCACTAAGTATCTGAAATTAGTGTATTCTCCATCAACCCCATCGACCTTCTCTTATAATCTCCATATGGGACTTCAATTTCCATGACTAAATCTTAATCGATGGTTGAAATCATCTCTAATATGATCCATGTGACTTTCTAAATAATTCTCACCTTTCTTAATTAATTCCTATTAATTAATCGATTTCCCTAAGTTAGACTTATGTTTTTTTTAATTACTGACTAATTAATTTAATTGAGCTATCTCTAGGTTGAATTTCTAGAAATGATTTTTGGATTTTGAAGAACTCATGTGTTTTAGCCTCTTCACAAAGTTTGAGACTAGAACACCATCTGATGCTACAAAAACTAAAAATCTCTCTTAGCGAGGAAGGTGTTCTAGTGTTGCACTACTACAACACCTTGTCTCTAAATCATCCTCTATACACGTTGCTGATAATTGTAGTTGCCTGTCATTGTCCATCAACCACTATGCTAACTCTGATTCCTCTACTACTAGTTGTAGATGAAGCATGTTGCATTTGTGATGTTGTTTACACTGCATTGTACAACCTATACTACTACTAACTTTGCATCTACATCGTAACCCAACTAACACTCCCTCTCACTATTGTTGTTTATGCTACAACTACTGCAACTGAGAAGTATCTGAGTCAACTACGTCTCTATGTTGCAATTGTCTCCTAAGTCTCTGACTGCAACTAGCCTTTGCATTGTCCACTCGGAAATATGTGTTGTTTTTGACTCTTCGTTGTGCCTCCTACACTGCTATCAACATTGCTCTGTGCCCCTCAACATCTGACTGCAACTAGTCTACAATTTTCACTAGAACTGACCGAAACAATTAACATTGATCCTCCTCTACTAAATATTGTGGGCCCCTGTAGCAAGGGTGTGATCTTGCTGCAACAATATGGAATTGATCTCCTTGTCGCATCTCCACTGGACCCTACCCTAATATCTTCAACTCTAGAACTAAATCTCTACATCACCCCACCTCTCTCTTGGAGGTATAGTTGCATACATGGCGATATCTTCCTCTAGCCCAGAAGAAATACTATCAATCTCTACAGATGTTATCATCTGATCCTGCTTCTCCTTCTTATCCTTCTTCCTCTAAGGACACTAGGTATTGTAGTTACCAAACTCGCCACACCTGAAGCACTTGATCTTGGACATATCCTTCTTCTTCGTCTTCTCTTCTTGTGAGCCTTATCCCTGATTAGGACCTTATGCTTTCCCTTTCTATGCAAGGGCGACATTTTCTTCCTCCTTCACATCCTTTGTTGCTACTACCACTAATGGAGTTATTTACTAGAGCTCGCCGCATCTTCTCTTGTGTGATATCTGCCCACATCTAGTCCCACCCAGGAAACTGATCTCGTCCCAGAATGCCCCAGGTGAAGGTCTCCCACTCCTCGGTGACACTATTGAGAGATAAATGTGCAAGTCCTAAAAATAAAGAAGCTAATCTCCTATGGCTGCAAGCTCATCCCAGATATCCTAAATTCTAGTGAGATGAGGGTTGATGATTTCACCCTTCTTCATTCAAATATTCCTCAGCTTTTCCTTTAGGAACATCTTCTGTTGCTCGGAAGGATTTTGATATAGTGTAGCAATAACATCCCACATTTCTTTGGTCATATTCTTGGATGCAACGTGTGATACTATATGATCTCGAACTCCATTAAGAATCAACCGCTTCACCTTGGCCATCTCCTTATTGTAATTCACTAGTTGTTATGGATATGTAGGTACAGAAACAACATTTTATGTGTACTACTTTAGGCCATATTTGTCTAGCAGGAATGCCATCATGGCGTTTTACATACAGTAGTTTGATGCACCCTCCAATCTGTCCTAATCTCAAAGTCTTGATGAAGCCATCACTGCAAAAACTCAACTTGGGATAGAAATATCCCTCTTTCTCTGCTCCATTACTAGCGCTACTACTCACATTCCTTCCTAGAGTGAGAAAATATACTTGTTGTTACTACCTAGTGCAATTGAAATTTTTTGGATTTCTGAAACTAGAAACCCTCTCAAAGATACCCCCTATATGTGTATAATTTATCTTCCTCTTTTGCTCGAATCTGCTGAATAATTATGATGCACTATTTTCCAGAATTACTTTCTAGGTCTACATCTGTTGTTGGAGCTCTGCTCTAAGCAATTTGAACTGTTCTTGTCACTCTGTAACTAGAAATTGAACTCCTTCTCTTCTACATGCACTACCTGGCTAAGCCATGTGCATACCTTCGAGAAAATGTGTTGAATTTCCCTATGGACAATGAATTTCTCCCTCTTCATCATTGAGCTACTGATCCGATCAAAATTTCTCTGATACCATGTGAGAATTCCTTGAAATGCAGCAACTAGAAATTATTCTTCTAATTGGTTAATTATTAAGCAGTTTATTTTCTATGACAAACAACAAACAATTCACAGTGCAATTATTCACAAATAAAAGTTACATTGCGGAACTAAATATGCGGAACTAAGAAATTTAGAGCAATCACACACAAATTGACACTATTAGTCTAGGACAATTGTCCCAAGAAAAAAACCAATTCGGAAAAACTGGTGCAGTAGATGAGCGTTTTATTATTATGCATAAAAAAATTTGAGTACAATTTTAGATGCTTAATCTAGAAATCCAATATGAGAGAAATACTAGCAAAATATCTATGAGGCTAATACCACAACACCATAACATATTTTTCTCTTAAATCTAGCGAAATGGGGTTGTACGAATTGCCCCTACGTGAGCCTCTGCATAATTTTATTATGATGAATTTTTTTTTGCAATTTAATGAAAGAAAATGATGTTATGTTTGTAATATTACATTAAAATATTAAAATAAATAAATAAAAAACAATGAAAAATTCATGTAGAATCAACTACAAGTCAGTGCCATTGCACAATTCTCTCTCTCTCTCTCTCTCTCTCTCTCCTCTCTCTCTCTCTCTCTATATATATATATATATATATATATATATATATATGCATACCCATATTTCCCTATATACCCATATTGCCCTCATTTTAACTTTAGATTTTCTAAATTCTAAAAGAGATCAAATCCTTTGAGGCACAAACATCTTTTAAAGTCTAGGACTTGAGGAAAAGTTTGCACTTTGATAAATTTGATCCTTCTAGACATTTGATAAATCCTAGCTTAAGATGGATCCAGGTCAGTATAATATTTAACATGCATTGACATAAAAACATGAATACATTAAGAATAATTTATAAAAATATGGTTAATTCTAGAATGTTTTTGATAAATTTCTCATTTTTAGAATACTCAATTGGTTTAATTACACTTAAAAAAAAAATAGTTTTTTCGTTTTATAAAACAAGTTAAAAAGTAAAACAAAACAATTTTTTAAACTGTGATGTTAAATTGTAATTGAGACTAATATTTGGTTTCATGTATGAGATTATTGTTAAATGTTATTGTAAAACATATGCGTATATGATTAAGACTAAATGTTATTAAAAACACTTGATTATTAGAGATAGACTCAAGAATGAGCACAAAGGTATGTTTTTATTATTATCAAATATTATATAGGCTAAAATTGTCTTTTGGTCTCGGCCATGGAATAAGACAACCACCTTTTGGTTATGAAGTAAGACATAATTTGTTTTTTTATCAGTTAACAAAAGGAAATATGTTATTTTCCATGTAACGAAGCACACCAACCTCTAGCCCTCTCTACCCCATAGGAGGCTGAAACCACCTTTTCATTATGAACCTTGAGGAAAACAACTACCTTTTTATTATGGAGTAAGACATATAGTTTGTGATTAGCTAGCACCCCACTCTCTAGCCCATTGGAAAGGGTAATATATTCTTCATGCCTTTTGGTTATGGAGAGACATAAAATGTTTATGAATGGCTCTACCCCCATCCTCTAGCCCGCTTTATCCCGTAGGAAGTTTAGTTATTGAGCAAGGCATAATTATTTGGTGATTGGCTAATAGCTTATCTTCCTTGGATGTAAGGAAATATGTTATATTACATGTAACAAAGCATCCCACCATCCAGCCCCCTCTAGCCCATAGGAAAATGTAAGATATTCTTTAGGGAATAAGGTCGTATAACAACAAGGCTTGAATCCATTGCAATAATATACTCAATCTGAGCTCAACATGACACTTATTATGCTTAGAAGTGCTTTGTAACCTAGTATGGGGACGATGTTGTAGTGGTGCAAATGTTTGTAAACATTTACATGTCGACTAAATTGGAAAACAATAAAAGGTGAAAAGCAATATAAAGACGAGTATGAGGGAGATGTTGGCTAAATGAGTGTAAACATTTAAATGTTGGCTCTATTGATAATAAAAAAGTTAAAAGTAATAAAAATAATAAAATGTAATGTTTTTTATTGTAATTTTATTTTTATTAATAAAATTATGAACTATTTTTCTAGATAAAACGAAAACCATAAAGATACATATCACAATTAAAATATATAACATATAAACTAAGTCACCTTAGATAGTGTCTATGTTGAGTTTAATGATTTTAAAGTTCGACAAAAAATTCCACAATTAAAATTTTGAATATATATATATATATATTTGTAAGTCAGAGATTTTTCATTACTCAAAAAACATATACAAATATGTCAAAATGCATGTGGCCTCACCCCAACCAGTTTTTTGACCAATGTTATTACCATGCTACATACAAAAAGAAAAATGTCCAACAGAGAGATCCACAGCCTTATAGGCCTTACATACCAGAAAACAAAAAGAACTAGTAAGACACTGGTTACCATAATCAGCCATTCGAGATGATTGAAGTAGGATTATCTAGCCCCATTCCTAGAGGAGGAGGACGATGATACAGGCAGTTGACATTTTGCTCAAAGTGAGCAATCTAAGATTCCAGCTTATTGATTTTCTTAGTCAATAGATTCTGCCCATGCCACACAACCACAATTGTTTCGCAGACTTGGCATTGAAAATAATGGATTTGCTCTAGGTTGGCCATAATTTCCTCGTGTTCCTCCCTCTAGATCCTATCATGAGATTCCATCATGTCTATGACAAATCTAACCATCGCTTGGAGTGTCATAGTTTTCCAAACATGCCTAGCAGATGCATGTCCAACAGACCCCACACCACCTAGATTGTTGCTTCGCCCCCGTGAGCTTGAGACTCGGCCACATCCAATTCCCCTATGCTCGTTGCCTACTCCATAGTCACTCTGAACCAAAACCTTGCCACCCGTAGGACCGGTCAAAGACCTTCGCCCACCATGTGCTCCACGACCCTCATGCCCAACACCGCGCACAATTCTGACACCCTGGTTGTTGTTATCACCCCCTGCCCTCACACTGCCACCCCAGACTCTATCCTGCACAATTGACTCCTCCCCAAGATGGGACGCTTCCTCCTTTGCCTAAACAGGGGCACATGAGGAACACAGACTTGGCTTCATGCTGATGGCTGAGATGAAGCCCAGATCCCTGAGGTAACCCTAATCCACACTAAGGACCACCAAATCAAACCCAACATCACACACCCAAAAACAACGCACACTACCAATCGGTCACCCTCCACCAAAAACCAAACATTCCACACAACAAATAGAGAAGGCAAGGTAACCCAGCGCCACTGGTCACCTCAACTCAAATTCGCCACTAAACAATCACAAATCCAGGCTAAAACTTATAGACAACCCCTCTCCTGGAAAATCTAGAAGGATACCTCCCGGTTTCGTGCAATAAGAACTAGAAGTTCAGGCTTCCATAAACTTGACCGACGCCAAAGCCACTGGGTTTCCCTGAAGGGAATTGTTCTATCATCAGCCCCAGGAAGGAAAAGTCAGGCAATTCCTACGCCAGAAAGCCAAAACAACACCAGCACCAAAACCTCTGCTCGAGCAAAACCGCCACCATTAGAAACTCGGGCGCCAGTTATAAAAGCAACAGACATCTTACACAAACAAACAAAGAACCACCACCCCGAATACCAAAGCAAGAAACCACGCAGGTCTAAAACATCAATGCCCAGAACCGACCAATTCCTCAAACAGACACCCTCTAGCTAAGGAATGAGAGAGAAAGTTTCACTGAGAGTAATAGGGAAAGATTTGTTACCTTATTGAGCCTGTAGGAGGAGCTATAAATGAAAGACCACCACCATACCCATACAACCCTAAGAAATGAGAACACGAGTAAATTTGTGTCCCTCAATGAGCCAAAAAACACCTAGACAGCTCCATGCACTATACTACTTAACCATCGTAGTGTTGACGACATTGATCTTTGAGACAATACAATTCCTTTGCACGCAGATGAGAGAAGATAGTTCACACATTCGAACATAGTGCAATTAACTACAACATAACGGAGAGGTTGAATGTCTTCCTTCCTCTACTTATACCTTATGCCAAATGCCATTCTTCACATGATGCATGGTTCCCAGTGTCAAACACCCTCATCACGAAATTTTGAAAATAAAATTTGGTTTTAGAATTC
>APFE030458605.1:44707-57711 GCA_000404065.3 Pinus taeda
AAAAAATTATTAATTAAAATTACTATAATTCATTTTTATTCATTGAAAAATATTTATAGGAAAAATAAATTAAAAAATAGCATATTATTATCTTATTATTGAGCCGAGAGGCTCATTCTAGAGTTGAATATGAGTATGAGGAGATGTGTAAGTTGTGAATCATATGTTTAAATCTTATACTTTTAAAAAATGAGTCTCATTGAGCCAAGAGGCTCATTCTAGAGCCAAGTATGCGTATGAGGATATGTGTAAGTTGTGAATCGTATGTTTAAGTCTTATACTTTTCTAAAATATTTGAGCTAGAGATTCAAATAAATTTATTTTTTCATGGGAGAAATCGTAATTTTCTATTAATATGGAAAATTACATGTTGTAAATGCTAGTGGCATATGCTATATGTAGTGGCCATAGCCTTCAAACTAAATAGGTATCTACATAATTATCCCCTAAGAGTATACAGTATAGTTCTGTAAATGTTTATAAAAAAATATAAAATATTATATAGCATGGATAGCTAATATGTACTATTCAAAAAATAACTTTAAAATTAGGGCCTATCGGCCCTCTACCGTAGCTGATCAATGTAGGGCCTGTGATAATATTGAAATAACTCCACCTCCCTCTATTCTTATATCAACCATTGACCTCTAGGTTGGTTCGTGGCCTCCTTGGAAAGTTGATTTGCAATCTGGTTGTGCTCCCTATAAATGTGGAGACAAGAAATATATTCAAAACATATTTTTAATTACAAGGCATCATCTAAAATGTTCCTAAGAGAATGTACATGACATGTAGATGTGAAATTGAACCAATTTATGATAATTTTGGAGTCCCTGAAGATCTGAAGTTGTCTACAATCTTGTGTCAAGGAAAAATATAATAAGTGTTAGAGCGAGATGAGTTCTGTGAAGTTGTTTGTGCCAGCACCCAACCCCATGTGAATACGGAAAGAATGGTAGTCCAATAAATGAAATAATATGCCCCCCTCCCTGCCCTCACAGCCCTGCTATTGTGCAGAACCATCAAAATAGGCCCAAGGTTGATTATGGTTGATGACTTTAGGTGTTATAGATCGGAGAGGTGGGGTGTTATCATCATCAAGTAGCTTATTATAGTTATTGATGATCTGAACAATAACTAAAGGCCACTAAATATGTAAGTCATTGAAGATGATGTAGTTCTGGCTTAACCAAATATTCCAACACATAACCAGAGGGAGATTACGGTTATTTGTACTATCGGAATTCGCCCCCAATTGTTCCAAGCCTCCATGATATTATGCCCATTCCATTGTTGTGTTATTTCCAGGGAGGAGAGAGCTTGATCCCAGATATGTCAGACGGTTGTGCAAAACAGGAATAGATTCTCATTTGATTCCTCAGCCTGTTGACAGAGGACGTACTAGGTCAGACCAAAATGGGCTCTCTTCATCAAGTTTATGCCAGTAGGTGTTTTTTTCATAATGACATTCCACATAGAGAGATGAGTTCGTAAGAGCACCTTAAGCTTCTAAAGTGATCTCCACTACCCTTCCAGAACAGGTGGTTTGTGTGCATCATGAATGATGGGGTATCCTTCCTTAGGGGAGTCTACACTGTGAGCTACAGGTGCCCATATGAGCTCATATTCATCAATGGTTATGCAGACATGTGATTCAGTCAATGAATTAATGTAACCCCTCCATTCCTAAGTCCATTGATTTGGGATATCAAGTGTGTCAGTTTATTTCCAAGCCTGCATGAAAATAGTGGAATTCTCCATATACATAATTTGTGCTATTGAGGTAATACCCTGTTGTAGCGGCTACAAACACCCTCCAAAATTTTGCCTTAGCTTCATTTTGGAGTCTCCTTACCAACCATCCTTAGCAACATGTCTTGCACCATCAAGCATATAGGCTTCAGCCTGTGCATGTTAGTTTGATTCACTCCCCTCACAAGCTATATTTATGGACTTAGACCATGTGTTGAACAATCAGCTCCCCCAAAAAATTGCACAATTCTATAGGGGAACTAACCTTCCCTCCATAAATTGCACAAATCAGTTGGCGAGCCTCCTGAGCTCAGGAATTGAGCAAATGAGTCTTTCAGGCTTCCCTCATAAAATTGTGCAATTCTGGAGAGGAACGAACCTTCCCTCTAGAAATTGTGCAAATGAGCCTGGAAACCCGTTGGGATCCAGAATTGCGTAGAGCATTCATGCAGTCTTCCTCCAGAAAACTGTGCAATCTGACCCAGCATTGTTGCTTAGCCCAGGAACTGCGCAAATTTTCATCCCGGGCTCGTAGATCGATGCATGTGCCTTCATGTTGACCGATTCCCTCTGGGACCGAGTTTCCCAAGGCAACATGCAAAGGCATCCATATATTTAGGGATCTATATTTAGTAGCTAGAGGTTACATGTAAGGCTCATTTTAGAAACCTCCTACCATGCGTCGCTTTTCCCAGATTTGTGGCATGCGCGTCATAACCTCAATTTTATCAAAACTAATGAATCATAAACTATAGAGATAATTCCTCACATCGATCTTGCATCTCTAACATCCCATATTGTATCTAGGAGTCGTCGACACATTCAGCTCAGTTGTTTCGGGGTAAGCTTGCTTTGCATGTCTTGGGTTGTGTTTCTGTCACTTTTTGTGTTTTAGCTTGTGTAAGTTTTGTCTACTTGATTTCAATGAGCGCTTGATGTTGTTTTAATGTATGTTAGCTTGTAGAAGTATCGTTTCAGTTTTCGTTCACATCTCACTATTGTCGCATGCATGACACTGTTTTTTCACCGATAGTCGTCATTGTGGCAACTCGTTTCACACACATGCATGCTTTCATGTTTCTTGAATCTTGTACTTACTATTTTCATGCATGATTATTCACTCTTGTTTCCACTCAGTATCACCATGCATTTAGACTTCTCATGTTTTCAGTCATCTGTCAGTGGGTCTGGGTTGCCTTGGCCCGGACCTTTCCTTGTTCGGCTAACATTGCACATTTCTAGAAGTTAAGGCTTTTCCTTCCCTCAAGAAATTGTGCAATCCTCGCCCAACACTAAACTCAAGGCTTGCATTGCACAATTATGGGATGCAGTGCCTTGCAGGCCCTAGAAACTGTGCAATGCAGTTTGCTGGTTTACATGTCATTGTTGACTAAAATTGTGCATTGTGCAGTTTCAATCCTTAGCAGGCCAATCTGGACTATGCATTGTGCATTTCCAGTATTCAGTCAGCCTCATGACATCCTAGACTATGCCTTACACAGTTTTTGCAGTCAAACTCCCAACCTCCCGGTGAAAATTACACAATTTTCACAGATAGTCACACAGGTATGTTGCATGTCAGTCCTCCAATTTGTTTTGGTTTTCGACTAATAGATTTCTTGTCATGATTATTTTGTGTCTCTAGGTATCATAGGTGTTCACCTACCTCTCAACACCACAAGTAAAATGGCTTCCAAGAGAGCAAAGTCGAAGACACCGTTCAGAGCACAACTGTGGGTGCAGTCAATCAAGTGTCTATGAACTTGCCTATCTATGAAGACATCAAGTTGTTCATGGAAAATTATATCAAGATGAAATGGCAATGACATCACATCGATCAACACCATCAGTAGTAGCAAAAGGTAGCACACCTGCATGCGGCAAATGGAAGAGGAGGGTTGTTGATAGCGCAAAGGCGAAACAAAGTCGCAACCTCAAGCAGATCCACTTGTGATGAAAGTGGATTTGGAGATTGAGGCTATAAGGCAATGACAAAACAAGAGGATCGTGCCAAGGCAGGGAGAGAAACAGAGAAGGGGTTGCAGGTGTTGAAGCAACAACTCAAGGAAAAAAAGGAGTTGCACAGAAAAGAGAAGGAGTTACAGCAAGAGGCGCAACATCCATGGATCAACGAAACTGCACCCATATAGGTTATGGATCCATACAGTAGCTGACATTCTGGGGGCATATATATAACAGATGCTTATATGCTACAGCAACAACGTTTGCAGGAAAAAACCCTAAAATGGAAGATGGTGGCGGTCCTAGCATCACAACCATCCTTCCCCCAATTACTTCCTCCCTTTCAACTACTCCCTTGCTACTCAGACTTCTCAAATATATAAATAAAGCATAGGGCATATATAAATCAAGATGCATATATATATATATATATATATAATATATATATATATATATATTATTATATTATTTTTTTTTTTTTTTTTAAGGTTCATAAAGGCTATTTTTTTTAATGAAAAACATTATTTCTGTCCTTTGTAACTTAATTTAATTTAATAAATACAAATGATTAATTATTTTAATAAAAATAATATATTAATATATTTTTTAAATAATAATTTATAATTTAGTTCAATTAATTGTGTTTTAAAGTATTATAAATTATGAAATTCAAAACTCAATTTTATATGTCAAAACATTTTAAATAATAACTACAATTAAATACTAATATATAATTTAAATTTAAAATGAATATAAATTTATTATATAAATAATTTTTTAATTTTATTAATTAAAAATTATTAATTAAAATTACTTTTAATTCGTTTTAATTATTGAAAAATATTTATAGGAAAAATAAATTAAAAAATAGCATATTATTATCTTATTATTGAGCCGAGTATGACTATGAGGAGATGTGTAAGTTGTGAATCATATGTTTAAATCTTCTACTTTTAAAAAATGAGTCTCATTGGGCCAAGAGGCTCATTCTAGAGCCAAGTATGAGTATGAGGATATGTGTAAGTTGTGAATCCTATGTTTAAATCTTATACTTTTCAAAAAAAATTGAGCTACAGATTAAAATAAAATAAAAAAATTATTGGGAAAAATCGTAATTTTCTATTAATATGGAAAATTACATGTTGTAAATGCGAGTGGCATATGCTATATGTAGTCGACATAGGCTTCAAAGTATATAGGTATGCACATAATTACCCCCTAAGGGTATACAGTCTAGTTCTGTAAATGCTTATACAAAAATATAAAATATTATATAGCGTGGATAGCTGATGTGTCTTATTCAAAAAATAACTTTAAAATTAGGGCCTATCGGCCCTCTGTTGTAGTTGATCGATGTAGGGCCTGCGATAATACTAAAATAACTCTACCTCCCTCTATTCTTGTATCAACCATTGAGCTCTAGGTTGGTTGGTTGCCTCCTTCGAAAGTTGATTTGCAGTCTCGTTGCGCTCCCTATAAATGTGGAGACAAGAAATATATTCAAAATGTGTTTTAAATTGCAAGGCATCATCTAAAATGTTCCCGAGAGAATGTACATGACATGCAGATGTGAAATTGAACCAATTTATGATGATTTTGGAGTCCCCAAAGATCTAAAGTTGTCTAGAGTCTTGTGCTAAGGAAATAAATAATAAATGTCTAAGTGAGATGAGTTCTGTGAAGTTGTTTGTGCCAGCACAAAACCCCATGCGAATACATAAAGAATGGTAATCCAATAAATGGTATGTTTAAATCTTATACTTTTCAAAAATATTTGAGCTAGAGATTCAAATAAATTTATATATTTTCCGGGGAAAAATCGTAATTTTCTATTATATGCAAAATTACATGTTGTAAATTCTAGTGGCATATGCTATATGTAGTGGCCATAGCCTTCAAAGTATACAGGTATGTACATAATTACCCCCTAAGGGTATACAATCTAGTTCTATAAATGCTTACACAAAAATACAAAATTTTATATAGCATGGATAGCTGATATGTACTATTGAAAAAATAACTTTAAAATTAGGGCCTATCGACCCTTTGTTGTAGTTGATCGATGTAGGGCTTGCGATAATACTAAAAGAACTCCATGTCCCTCTATTATTATATCAACCATTGACCTCTAGATTGGTTGGGGGCCTCCTTGGAAAGATGATTTGCAATCTGGTTGTGCTCCCTATAAATGTGGAGACAAGAAATATGCTCAAAATTTCTTTTTAATTGCAAGGCATCATCTGAAATGTTCCTGAGAGAATATAAATGACATGCAGATATGCAATTGAACCAATTTATGATGATTTTGGAGTCCCCGAAGATCTAAAGTTGTCTATAGTCTTGTGCCAAGGCAAAAGATAATAAGTGTATGAGCGAGATGAGTTCTATGAAGTTGTTTGTGCCAGCACCCAACCCCATGCGAATACGGAAAGAATGTTAGTCTGATAGATGAAATAATATGCCCCCCCACATCCTTGGTATTATGCAGAACCATCAAAATAAGCCCAAGGTTGATTATGGTTGATGACTTTGGGTGTTATCGTGCGAAAAGGTGGGGGTTGTCATCATCAAGCAGCTCATTATAGCTATTGATGATTCAAGCAATAACTAAAGGCCACTGAATATGTAAGTCATTGAAGACGATGAGGTTATGGCTTAACCAAATATTCCAACATATAACCAGAGGGAGATTACGGTTATTTGTATTAGTGGAATTCACCCCACAATTGTTCCAAACCTCCATGATATTACAACCATCCCATTGCTATGTTATTTCCAAGGAGGAGAGAGCTTGATCCCAGATGTGTCAAACGGTTGAGCAAAACAGGAATAGATGCTCAATCGATTCCTCAGCCTGTTGATAGAGGACACACCAAGTCAGACCAAAATTGGTTCTCTTCATCAAGTTTATTCCAATAGGTGTTTTGTTCATAATGGCATTCCACATAAAGAGATGAGTTCGTGGGAGCACCTTAAGCTTGCAAAGGGATCTCCACCACCCTTCCAGAACAGGTGGTTTGTGCACAACATGAATGATGTGGTATCCTTCCTTAGGGGAGTATACATCGTGAGCTGCAGGTGCCCATATGAGCTCATCTTCATCAATGGTTATGCAGACATGTGATTCAATCAATGCGTTAATGTAACCCCTCCATTCTTGAGTCCAATGATCTAGGATATCAAGTGTGTCAGCTAATTTCCAAGCCTACATACAAATAGTGGAATTCTCCAAATATGAAATTTGTTCTATCCAAATAATATCCTATTGTAGCAGTTATAAACACCCCCCAATGTTTTGCCTTAGCTTCATTTTGGAGCCTCCCTATTAACCATCCTCAGCAGCATGTCTTGCATCGTCAAGCATATAGGCTTCAGCTATTTTTCAGTGTCTTGTCAGCCTGTGCATGTCAGTTTGATTCACTCCCCTCACAGGTTGTCTTTCCATACTTAACCATGTGATGAACAATCATCTCCCCTCAAAAATTACTCAATTTTGGAGGGGAACCAACCTTCCCTCCATAAATGGCGCAAATCAGTTGGTCAGCTTGCTGAGCTTAAGAATTGTCTAAATCGGTCTGTTAGGCTTCCCTCAGAAAATTGTGCAATTCTGGAGGGGAACCAGCCTTCCCTCCAGAAATTGCGCAAATCAACTTAGCGGCCTACTGGGCTCTATAATTGCACAGAGCATTTAGGCAGTCTTCCTCTAGAAAACTGCACTACTGCTCAGCCCAGAAATTGCACAATTCTGGGAGGCAATCACCTGTTGACCCAAAAAATTACACAATCTCTTTGGGACAGCTAGCCCAGCTCAGCCTAAGAACTATGCAAGTTTTCATCCCAGGCTCGCAGACCGATGCGTGTGCCTTTAGGTTGATCGGTTCCCTCCGGGACCGAGTAAAACAAATTTGCATGCATGGAATGCTTTTCCGAAAGCAGCATGCAAAGGAATCCTTAGATTTAGGGATCTATATTTAGCAATTGAATGTTACATGCAAGGCTCATTTTAGAAACCTCTCGCTAATTGTCACTTTTCCTAGATTTTTGGCATGTGCGTCATAACCTCAATTTTATCAAAACTTATGAATCGGACACTGCAGAGCTCATTCCTCACACATCGATCTTGTATCTCTAAGAGCCCATGTTGCATCTAGGAGTCGTCAACACATTCAACTTAGTTATTTCTATGTAAGCTCGCTTTGCATGTCTTGCACTGTGTTTTTGTCGCTTTTTGGGTTTCAGCTTGTGTAAGTGCTTTCTGCTTGATTTCAATGAGCTCTTATTGTCGTTTTCATGTATGTTAGCTTATAGAAGCATCATTTCAATTTTCGTTTGCACCTCACTATTGTCGCATGCATGGCACTCTTTTTGCACCTATGGTCGCCATTACGACGACTCGTTTCACACACATGCATGCTTTCCCATTTTCTAAATCCTACACTTACTATTTGCATGCATGATCATTCACTCTTTTTTACACTCAGTATCACCATGCATTCAGACTTCTCATGTTTTCAGTCGCCCGTTGGTAGGTATGGGCTACCTTGGCCCAGACCTTGCCTTGGTCGGCTAGCATTGTGCATTTTAGGAAGTGAAGGCTCTGCCTTCCCTCCAGAAATTGTGCAAGACTAGCCTAGCACTGACCTCCAAGATTGAATTGCGCAATTATGGGAGGCAGTGCCTTGCTAGCCCCAGAAACTACGCAATGCAGTTTGTTGGTTTGCATGTCATTGTTGACTAAAATTTCTCATTACGTAGCTTCAGCCCTCAGCAGGCCAGGCTGGACTATGCATTGCGCAGTTCCAGCAGTCATTCAATCTCCCAATAGCCTAGACTATGCCTTTCACAATTTTGGCATTCAGTCTCCTAGCCTCCTCGTGAAAATTAGGCAATCTTCACAGACAATCACACATATATGTTGCATGTCATTCCTCTAGTTTGTTTTGGTTTTCGACTGACAAATTTCTTGAGGCAAAATTTCTTTATACTTTTCAAAAATATTTCAGCTAGAGATTCAAATAAATTTATTTATTTTCTTTCCGAGGAAAAACGTAATTTTCTATTAATATGGAAAATTACATGTTGTAAATCACAGTGGCATATGTAATATGTAGTGGCCATAGCCTTCAAAGTATATAAGTATGTACATAATTATCCCCTAAGGATATACAATCTAGTTCTGTAAATGCTTATACAAAAATACAAAATATTATATAGCATGGTTAGCTGATATGTGCTATTCAAAAAATAACTGTAAAATTAGGGCCTATCAGCCCTCTACTTTAGATGACCGATGTAGGGCCTGTGATAACACTGAAAGAACTCTATGTCCCTCTATTATTATATCAACCATTGACCTCTAGGTTGGTTGGTGGCCTCCTTGGAAAGATGATTTGCAATCTGGTTGTGCTCCCTATAAATGTGGAGACAAGAAATATGTTCAAAATTTATCTTTAATTGCAAGGAATCATCTAAAATGTTCCTGAGAGAATGTAAATGACATGCAAATGTGCAATTGAACCAATTTATGATGATTTTGGAGTCCCCGAATATCTAAAGTTGTCTACACTCTTGTGCCAAGGCAAAAGATAATAAGTGTATGAGCGAGATGAGTTCTGTGAAGTTGTTTGTGCCAGCACCCAACCCCATGCGAATATAGAAAGAATGTTAGTCTGATAGATGAAATAATATGCCCCCCACATCCTTGGTATTGTGCAGAACCATCAAAATAAGCCCAAGGTTGATTATGGTTGATGACTCTGGGTGTTATCGTGCGAAAAGGTGGGGGGTTGTCATCATCAGGCAGCTCATTATAGTTATTGATGATTCGAGCAATAACTAAAGGCCACTAAATATGTAAGTCATTGAATATGGCGAGGTTAGGGCTTAACCAAATATTCCAACATATAACCAGAGGGAGATTACGGTTCTTTGTATTAGTGGAAATCACCCCACAATTGTTCCAAGCCTCCATGATATTACAACCATCCCATTGTTGTGTTATTTCCAGGGAGGAGAGACCTTGATCCCAGATGTGTCAAACGGTTGTGCAAAACAGGAATAGATGCTCATTCAATTCCTTAGCCTATTGATAGAGGACACACCAGGTCAAACCAAAATGGTTTCTCTTCATCAAGTTTATGCCAATAGGTGTTTTGTTCATAATGGCATTCCACATAAAGAGATGAGTTCGTGGGAGCACCTTAAGCTTCCAAAGGGATCTCCACCACCCTTCCAGAACAGGTGGTTTGTGCACAACATGAATGATGTGGTATCCTTCCTTAGGGGAGTATACACCGTGACTTGCAGGTGCCCATATGAACTCATCTTCATCAATGGTTATGCATACATGTGATTCAATCAATGCGTTAATGTAACCCCTCCATTCTTGAGTCCACTGATCTAGGATATCAAGTTGTCAGCTGATTTCCAAGCCTACATACAAATAGTGGAATTCTCCAAATACGCAATTTGTTCTATCCAAATAATATCCTATTGTAGCAGCTATAAAAACCCTCCAAAATTTTTCCTTAGCTTCATTTTGGAGCCTCCCTACTAACTATCCTCAGCAGCATGTCTTGCATCGTCAAGCATATAGGCTTCAACTATTTTTCAGTGTCTTGTCAGCCTGTGCATGTCAGTTTGATTCACTCCCCTCACAGGTTGTCTTTCCAGACTTAGACCATGTGATGAAAAATCAGCTCCCCCAAAAAATTTCTCAATTTTGGAGGGGAACCAACCTTCCCTCCATAAATTGCACAAATCAGTTGGTCAGCCTACGGAGCTTAAGAATTGCGCAAATCGGTCTGTCAGGATTTCCTCAGAAAATTGCACAATTCTGGAGGGGAACCAGCCTTCCCTCCAGAAATTGCACAAATCATCTTAGCAGTGTACTGGGCTCTAGAATTGCATAGAGCGTTTAGGTAGTCTTCCTCCAGAAAACTGCACTACTGCTCAGCCCAAAATTTGTGCAATTCTGGGAGGAAGTCACCTGCTAACCCAAAAAATTATGCAATCTCTTTGGGACAGATAGCCCAGCTCAGCCTAAGAACTATGTAAGTTTTCATCCCAGGCTCGCAGACCGATGTGTGTGCCTTCAGGTTGATCGATTCCCTCCAGGACCGAGTAAAACAAATTTGCATGCATGGACTGCTTTTCCAAAAGCAGCATGCAAAGGCATCCTTAGATTTAGGGATTTATATTTAGCAGCTAAAGGTTACATGCAAGGCTCATTTTAGAAACCTCTCGCCAATTGTCACTTTTCCTATATTTGTGGCATGTGTGTCATAACCTCGATTTTATCAAAACTTATGAATCAGACACTACAGAGCTCATTCCTCACATCGATCTTACATCTCTAATAGCCCATGTTGCATCTAGGAGTCATCAGCACATTCAACTTAGTTGTTTCGAGGTAAGCCTGCTTTGCATGTCTTGTACTGTGTTTTTGTCGCTTTTTGGGTTTCGGCTTGTGTAAGTGCTTTCTGCTTGATTTCAATGAGCGCTTGTTGTTGTTTTCATGTATGTTAGTTTATAGAAGCACCGTTTCAGTTTTCGTTCGCACCTCACTGTTGTCACATGCATGACACTCTTTTTGCACCTACAGTCACCATTACGACGACTCATTTCACACACATGCATGCTTTCTTGTTTTCTAAATCCTGCACTTACTATTTGCATGCATGATCATTCACTCTTGTTTACACTCAGTATCACCATGCAGTCAGACTTCTCATGTTTTCAGTCGCCCGTTGGCAGGTCTGGGCTGCCTTGGCCCAGACCTTGCCTTGGTCGGCTAGCATTGTGCATTTTAGGAAGTGAAGGCTCCGCCTTCCCTCCAGAAATTATGCAAGACTGGCCTAGCACTGACATCCAAGATTGAATTGCGCAATTATGGGAGGTAGTGTCTTGCTGGCCCCAGAAACTACGCAATGCAGTTTTTTGGTTTGCATGTCGTTGTTGACTAAAATTTCTCATTACGTAGTTTCAGTCCTCAACAGGCTAGGCTGGACTATGCATTGCGCAGTTCCAGCAGTCATTCAATCTCACAATAGCCTGGACTATGCCTTTCATAATTTTGGCATTTAGTCTCCTAGCCTCCTTGTGAAAATTGCGCAATCTTCACAGACAGTCACACAAATATGTTGCATGTCATTCCTCTAGTTTGTTTTGGTTTTCGACTGACAAATTTCTTTTCATGAGTGTTACACAGTAAAATGTCACTGCCATCATGTCAGTCTCCCTACTATGCTATAAACCACATTCACTCATACTCATGCTCCTCAAAATGGCTAAAAAAACCATCTTTGCCTAAGTTAAATGGATCATCGCGTCTGTTAATAAAATAACCGCGCTGACAGGCGGAGGCTAGTGTATCTGCTGCACTGCCAGCGTGGAAGCACACGTCTTTTCCGCGCTGGTCCCATTTTACGAACAGCGCACCCTCCGTTTGTCCTTTTTGCGCTGACCGGACCTCCTCTATAGTTGATCTGTGATGTCAGCGCGACAGCCCAGTATCTCGCCCGCGCTGATCCTGTTTAGGCGAATTTGTTCTAACAACCAGCCTTCCAGATCCCTCCAGACTTGGTTGTTAGCATTGTCGAGGTCGCCATCCTTTCTCTGGCATGTCTGTTCGACTGACCATCCACTTATCTTGGGGGAAATCTCATCCCTTACCTATTCATGGAGACTCCTTCTCCTTTATAAGCCTCCTCCATTGGCCATGAGCAGCTAGTTTGGAACATATAGACTTTGATTGAGGAATTCTTAGTGCATTTTAGTGCTGCTCTTTGTAGGCATTTGGTGTGTTGTGTGAGGATAGCTTTGAGCTTGAGGAAGGTCATGAGCTTGTTGCCTTGTATGTGAGAGAGAGACCTCTTTGACTTGGGAGATTTGCTTCAAAGGTGAATGCTTGGAAGACATGCTGGCTGGACCCTCTAGAGAAGGACTCAGCGTCAGGACTTCGGTTGTACCTTACTCTATTTTCTGATTAATAAAGATAGATGACTGCTCTTATGGTTTCATTTCCATTTGTCCTATGAATGATTAATGCAAATTGTATCCTTCCTGACTGATACATAGTTGTTATTAGTAGATTTTATGCTCTTGTTTGCCCTCTCTTTGCTTGTGCAGGATTATCCGTCGTCCACGAGGATAGCGGGGAATTGTGATCGGCTGGAGCGAAGGAGCGAGAGGATTATCTCTTCGACAAACACAGCGTTGGAATCCAAGTAGGTTGCTCTTACCCACTTGTTAATTACAACTAGGAACCTGCGGTGCAGCATTGTTTGATT
>APFE030458605.1:59314-119377 GCA_000404065.3 Pinus taeda
TTACGGGTTGCTTGGTAAACCTTTTGCCTAGAACTTCCAGAGTAGTCAGCTTTTGATCCTTTTCAAACTGTCTAACAGAAAAGGTGCCAGCGAGCGTCTTGTCACTTCATGCTCGTTAAACATTCGAAGGTGATAGAGTCATCTTTTCGTCCTTTTCTCGACTCTTAAAACATGAAAAGGTCAAGTTTTGTTCCTGTGTCTTAAGATTAATTTGGCCACGATAACATTTCCCAGTTAGTCTTGTGTGCGTTTAGTTTGAGTAGGTTTGCCGTTAGCTTCTTTAGGGTCTTTGTTACGACATCCTGGCAGATCCATCAACTCCGAGTGAAGGGTCCCCTTCTTCTGTTGCCCCCGAGACTCCGGTTTGTAGCGCTTGGCCCATCGTTCCAAGCGTACAACCTTTGAATTCGCGAGCTCCAGGAGACGATCTTTACGAGTACTTTTATAACCCCATTTGGGAACCCTCTGATGGGTCTCAGCCTGCTACCCCTGTCGGTACCCCATTTCCAATGGCTTCATCCGATATGGGTTCTCCAGTGTCTAGTAGCCCGACTGTTATGTCGGATATAGAGACTCCCTTCAGGTACCTTGGGGCCTGCATGCCTTAATGGCAGATCCTTCGTGTTCGACGAGAGGTTTTCATCATTGGCCTCCGATCGGACAATTCCGCGGGTGTTCGACATCGGCTCATTCATTCACATGTCGTGGATTGTACCTATAGTACCTTGAGGACCATCGTCATCATTGGTGGCCCCTCTCGCGTCTGTTAACAGCTTTCATCAGTGGCTGTAATCAGACATGTCAAAGCATGTTCGACTTCGACACATATATCCATGTTTGAACTTGTACTTTGTTCGGTTCGGATGGAGCGCAAAAACCCTGGTTCTAGTCCATTGTGGACCAGGTTGCGATTTTGTGGGACATCATTACATGACTCATTGATGGATGGCTGCGACCATACCTGAGTCCCCTTAAGGATGGCTGCGACCATACCTCTTATCATTATGGTCTTCTCAGCTGGGTGGCTGCGTCCACGCCATAGACCTTATTTCCATATGTCTTTTGGATGGCTGCGCCCATGCCTAGACTACGTGTAATTGAAATATCAGTTGTATCCGCCTGCAGGTTCTCTCTAGTGGTGTTCCAGTCCAGTAGTCTTGTAAAGCATTTCACCCCTCCCACTCTCTCAGGCTTCATGCTTTAGGGGGCATCTGTTACACAGTAAAATGTCACTGCCATCATGTCAGTCTCCCTACTGTGCTATAAACCACATTCACCCATACTCATGCTCCTCAGAATGGCTAAAAAACCCTCTTTGCCTAAGTTAAATGGATCATCGCGTCTGTTAATAAAATAACCGCGCTGACGGGCGGAGTCTAGTGTTGTTGTTGCGCTGCCAGCGTGGAAGCACACGTCTTCTCCGCGCTGATCCCATTTCCACGAACAGCGCTCCCTCCGTTTGTCCTTTTCACGCTGACCGGACCTCTTCCACATAGGTTTGAGATGTCAGCGCGGCAGTTCACGAGTTTTCCGCGCTGATCCTGTTTGAGTGAATTTGTTCTAACAACCAGCCTTCCAGACCCATCCAAAACTGGTTGTTAGCATTGTTGAGGTCGCCATCCTTTCTCTGGCATGTCTGTTCGACTGGCCATCCTCTTATCTTGGAGGAAAGTTCATCCCTTACCTATTCATGGAGGCTCCTTCTCTTTATAAGCCTCCTCCATGGCCCAAGAGCAGCTAGTTTGGAACATATAGACTTTGATTGAGGAATTCTTAGGGCATTTTAGTGCTGCTTTCTGTAGGCATTTGGTGTGTTGTGTGAGGATTGCTTTGAGCTTGAGAAAGGTCATAAGCTTGTTGCCTTGTATGTGAGAGAGAGACCTTTTGACTTGGGAGATTTGCTCCAAAGGTGAATGCTTGGAAGATATGCTGGCTGGACCCTCTAGAGAAGGACTCAGCGTCAGGACACCAGTTGTACCTTACTCTATTTTCTGCTAATAAAGATAGATGACTACTCTTATGGTTCCATTTACATTTGTTCAATGATTGATTAATGCAAATTGTATCTTTCCTGACCGATACATAGTTGTTGTTAGTAGATTTTACGCTTGTGTTTTCCCTCTTTTGCTTGTGCAGGTGTTCGTCCGCGAAGATAGCGGGGAATTGTGATCGGCTGGAGCGAAGGAGCGAGAGGAGTATCTCTTCGACAAACAAGCGTTTGAATCCAAGTAGGTTACTCTTACCCACTTGTTAATTACAACTAGGAACCTGCGGTGTAGCATTGTTCGATTGTTGCTAGACCCCTGTTGGGCTAGTAGGGATCGCCTCTATCCGTAGAGGGGATTTACCTATCCAACAATCTTTTTTAATGATATTCTAGTGTTGTCTATAGAAAGCAATTGTGAACCCATCGGGCCATGGAGCCTTATCCGAGTGAAGACTCCAAATTACTTCCATCACTTCTTCTTCAGAAATATCTTTATTTATTTCTGCATTTTGCTCCTCACTGATTTTTTTTTGTATGTGCTGTAAAAATTCTTCATTGTCAACTTGTTGTTCATTTTCTGTTAATAACTCTTTGAAATGATTGTGTGCTACCAATTTTAAGTCTTCTACTCCTTTAATATCTTGCCCATCCACTTGGATATGATCTATCTGATTTCTGGCACGTCTGATTTTCATTGAATTATGGAAAAAGACAGTGCTTTTATCCCTTGAGTTCAGCCATAAACATCTGGACTTCATTCTGACCTCTTCTTCTTCCTTTCTATTTTGCCTATAGATTTCCCAAAATAATTATTTTTCCTGTAGGTAGTCCTATTTATTTTCCTCTTTGTTTTCCTTTTCTTTCTGCATGATGTCCATTCTTTTTTGCAATTCTATTTTCTTTGCTTTGTTTCGAATGTCCTTCTCTCTTGCCCATGTTTTTAATTTCAACCTCAATTTGTTTAACTTTGTTTCCCACACAAAGTGAGGGGATCCTGTAATTCTTTTTGACCATCCCTCTAGGATTTGATTTATGAAATCTTCATTGTTGTCCCAACTTGAATTATATTTGAAAGGGAGCGGGCCTTGGTTCTCCAAATTGCCCAAACTGATTACTATTGGCTTGTGATATGACGCATATATGTGGATGATCTTGGATTTTATTGAGGAGAAATCAACAACTATATTTTCTTGGACTAGAATTATGTCCAACCTTTCCTTGATATTACTCTTGCCTATTCTTTTGTTACTCCATGTATATTTCCCATTACTTGGGGGAATATTGATTAACTGATGTTGCTCCATGATTTCTTCAAGAGATTCTCTTGATGGATCTCCATGAAAAATCCCTCCAAATTTTTCCTCTGAGTTTCTTATCAGATTTAGGTCCCCTCCAAGAATTATACTGTCATTTTGTCTTTCTATTAGTTCTTCTTTTATCGACTTCCAGCAGTGCTCTTTATCCTTGTAGTGATTTGCGGCATATACATTTATGATGATGTAGATTTCCTTTGTATTGATATCTTTTAAGTCTGTTTTGATCTAGTGTTCGCTGATTTTTTGATTTGTTAGTTCCCATTTTCTTTTTGCCCATAATGTACATACTCCTCTTGATGTTCATGCTGCTTCTAGCACTATTCTATCACAGTTTCTTATCTTTTGTATCAGTTTTTTATTTTCTTGACTGCTCATTTTGGTCTCCTAGATCATGAGAATGTCTCGCACTTCTTTGGTTAATATGTCTCTAGCTGCATTTTCTTTAAAGGGAGTGCCTAGGCCACGATAGTTCCAAGAGACCACTATCATTATTTACTGATTTGGTGGTGAGCGATGCCCTTCCCTCTATTGATTTTTCTCTTTATTTCCTGAATTCTTCCCAAAAAATGATTCCATTGGCTGCTGAGTTCCTAACGCCATCTCTTTGGCCGCCACCTCATCCCTTATTTCCTTATTAGGTTTTCTGCTCGCCTTTTTTTGTTGTTCGTTGGTTTGAGGATTTTCTTTAGCTTGATTTCTAGTTATGATACGGTCCACTGAAGGAGGATGAAGTGGGGAGCGGGGGATTGAAGGGGAGGGAGAAAGGGCTAAGAGGTTAATGGGTTGAGATGAGGCTCTAGGAGATGAAGGGTCTTCTCCTAAAGGCTTGAATGGATTCTGAGTTGTGAGGGGTGAAGGGATAATATTGGAGGGTGATTGGGTAGTGGTTTCGATTGGTTCCTGTGGCTGTGATACAGTAGGCGTAGACTGCTTGTTGGAGAGTTTTTTCCGTTTAACTTGCTCCCATGTGTTTTCTTGTTCTTCGACATTTTCATTTTTTTAAAGACATCTATCTGCGAAATGGCCATACTTGTGACATACCTTACATTCGAATGGGATTTTCTCATTGTTCAGCTATTGAGTGTGCATCCATTGATCCACCTTTGTCTTTATTGCTTCGGGTAGTCCCTTTTTGAGATCCACTTCCACACATATTTTGGCGCATTCATGCATGTTATCCTTTGGTTTGCATCTGTCTATATACTTGCCCATTGCATTTCCTATGGCTTTGACAGATTCGTCTCCCCGGCAATGTAATGGGAAATGAGGGAGTCTGACCCAGATGGGAACAACACTTGGTACGTCCATTTCTGAATCGAAATCAGGGGTCCAATGGTTTAGATATAGACCTCTGGAGTCCATAAAATATGGACCATTTATGAAGATCAGATCTCTATCTTCTTTAGGTTCAAAAAGGAAGGTGAAGTATCCCATTCCACAGAACCTTATAGCTATTTTTCCATGAATGGTTGTGCTCCAATTTCTTTCAACCCATTTTTGCACAGATTTGGGAGATGACCATAAACCCGTAAATTGTCCCACAAGTCCACGTTCCGCAAGAGATAAGGCTGCTCTGCGTGGAAGAGTAGGAGGAAGAGAAATCTCTGGAATATCCTCAAGTTTCTTTACAAACTTATTGATTGTTGGCATGTTCCTTGGAGCTCTTGTCGCTGCAATAAGTGAGGCAAAAGCTTCTTCATTTTCTTCATTTGTTGTGTGCCTGGTTGGTTGAGGATCACCCTCCTCTGAGGGATCCATGCTAAGTGAGAGCCCAGCAGCGGGAGGCTATTGAGGAAGGACTGCATGTGAGGGAGCCCGCTAGGTCAACAACGCATGCGCAACAGCTCCTAAGCCTATACTTCTTTGCTTTCTTGACAGATTATTATGCTACGATCATAGTTAAACAGTGAAAGAAAGAGTAATAACCCCAAACATCCAATGGAAACCAACTATGTAAAGAATAATTTTAGATGGGTAAATATTAGACACACACACACACACATATATATACATATATCAATTGGAGTTATTTCAAGCGAATGGGTAAATGACAACCATGACAACCAAATTTAAAGATATATATATATATATATATAATATATAATATATATATAATATATATAGTCAATTGGAGTTGTTCTAGGTGAATGAGTAAAATTGTTCATATCTTCCTCACCCAAATTCAGATCCCTGCTAGTAACAAGAAGAACTATAATACCTTGATAATTATTGTTATAATGCTATCTATTTATTATTCTTGTAATGGCAATAAGAGTTATAAACCTTGTGAACTCTTGGTGTTTGGTAGACCTGGAGTTAAAATAAATCTATATTAATAAGTGTTAAATTTAGATGAAAAAAATGACAATCATTCCTCCTATAAATCTAATTAACAACAATAAAATTATTTTTATTTATATATATAATTAATTAATTTTTAATTTTTAACTTCACCCGCTAAATAAAATAATAATATATATAGATATATATATAATTTCAAAATTCCCAAATATAACTGATAACAAAATTCTTATCAAATATAACTGCTAACAAAATTCTTATCAAATAAACTAAAAAGTTTAATTGGTTTACTAATTAACTTACCTCTCCTCTTTGAAACAAAGTGGAACATTTTAGTTATTTGAAAAAAAATATTGGCTGTTTTTACTTAATTCACGTGGACTTTTGAAATTTGGACTTTCAGATTTTTGAATAGCATAGTTCTATCTCAATTATTTAACTATTACTCTATAAAGTAAAATGAAACAGAATCACTAAACAATAAAATACATGAAATTTGGACTTTCAGTTTTTTTGAATAGCAGAGTTCTATCTCAATTATTTGATTACAACTCAATTATTTAACTATTACTTTATAAAGCAAAATAAAACATAATCACTAAACAATAAAATAAATCTTTACAATAAAACTTCATTACAATTGAAAGAGTCAAATACAACCCAATTTAGTTGATGTAAATAGACATGGTTGATGTTACAAATTGATATGCTTGCATTGAAAACCTTGGGCCGTTGAAACACACAATCTTAACTTTTAGATTTTACAAATCCCACCATGTAAAACTGAATTTTATTATGTTTTAGTTAAAAAAACTTGAAACTAAATCTCAGGAAAGTATGTATTTCATTTCTTTAAAAGCATGGTTTTAAGGAACAAATAGAGAAATGATGTATTTCATTTCTTTTTTAAAGAGTATAATTTTAAGAAAAAAAAATATAAAATGAATTTTTATCTGTTTATATAATTTAAGAAAATATTAATGTAAATTTTATTTAATATTTATTTTTTTGTTAGATGATGTGAATATTGAGATAGAAGTTTAACTTGTCTAACAACACTAGTTATAAGCATGATTGTATTTTGTTCACATAGTTTTCAATGATATGAACTTTTTCACTATGGAGGCTTAACAAAAAATCGTCCCCGATCATTTCTATTCTAGATTACCTAACTACTTTATATATATTATTAAATTAGTAAAGTTAAATTTTACATTTTTTTTTTTTTTTTTAATTAAATAATTAATTCAAAATATATATTTGAATAAATGTAATGTAGATTTTAATGTATTTTTTAAAATTTAATAGGAAATATTTATCTTTTTAATAATAAAATAAAAATTTCTCAAGGAGGTTATATAGGGGCACTTGCCCACCTTGATATGATGCTAACTCACATAAGGGGTTACCTTGATATGATGCTAGCTCACACAAGGAGGTTGTAACTCCCACTACTTGGTGCATAGGCACCCTCCCCACCTTGATATGATGCTAACTCACACAAGGGGTTACCTTGATATGATGCTAGCTCACACAAGGGGGTTGTAGCTCCCACTATACTTGGTGCATTGCATGGGCATCCTTCACTTCATTGATCATGGTATGGAACTCACATAAGGTTAAACATCATTTGAATATTGTAGGTGACATAGGGAGGTACAAGAGGATTCAACATGAGAATTCTATGAGATTGGAAAAGTTGGAATTAAAAATTGATAGTATAGACTCCAAACTTACCATTTTAGTCATCTCTTTAGTCATCTCTTCCTCCTCGGATAAGGGTAGTGACTAGCTAACATAGATGCGTGAAGATTTTGCCCAATACTTGTTGTAAATGATTTTTTGTTGGCATCACTAGTAATATTTTTTATCTTTTGATGTCCATGTATATCAACTTTTGGCACAACCAAACCATTTTTATAAGTTTTTATTTACAAGATGCTCTAGTTAGATGAAGTCTTAATAACCTCAGAAGTAATCCACATTTATTATAATGCAAAATGCGGAACTTAAAAAAATAACAATATAATAATAATAAAAAATATTATCCTTTTTTAATAAAAATTTTAATTAATTCTATTCAATTTTATTATTATATAAATGTATATATAGTTCCTAAGAAAATCCTAGGAAATGGTCCCGAAAGGATCATATTTGGCTACCCACACTATCAAGGGTAACCAGCAACCTAGAGAATTGAACTAACCCTCGTTGCAACGTAAACTAAATCTAAAAGATTATTTACAAATTTAATTGATCTTTTTAGAAATAAAATAAAAATATTGTTCTATATTAAATAGTAAAATATATTTCTTTGTCTTTTAATGATTAGATTATTGTATTATTATAATTAATAGGTTATTTTTATTTTTTATTTTACATGGATAGTAGTGTTTATTTTGGAATAGGGTTTCATGATTTTTAATTTAATTATCAATATTTATTAAGAAAAAATGAAAGAGAAAATTATTTTAGCCTCCACTAAGCTAAAGATTTAACTTGCACAATTTTTCTATAACATTCATAGATACAAATCAAAAGTTGTGATTCAACTCCAAAGAAAATTCATTCTTTTTGCTCTTTAATTAAATTGATTAATTAAAAAATGTCATATGAACACGTGACATGTGAAGTGACTTATTATTTTTTGGAAATGTGGTATTGATAAACATGGTAAACCCTATTTATTGTGGTATGAAAGAGATATTGTTATGTTATGTAAACATTTTGACTAGATCAATAATAATAATAATTAATAATTAATGATTAAACCAACCTAAATCCATCTTAACTCCTATCTCTGAGAGGGATCAAAGATGCAAACCTCTATTAGAGTAGAAAGAAATTTGATCCCTTTATGCTCCTGGTAGATCCAGGGTTAAGATGGATCTAGATTAGTAGATTAAAAATCTCCATGATTAAAAATGTCACTAAAGAAGAAGAAGAAGAAGTTATTTTAACACCCACGAGGCTAAAGATAGCCTATGAGACATATTTCTTATCTATTTGGCTCTTGTGTTTGACCCTTTTCCTATGAACTTCCACAATAAATGCTCTTAGCTTCTCCACAAACCCCCCACTGAATAGATTACCCCAAGAGCTAGCTGCCAAAATATTTGCATAACTTTCCCTATTGTCTTTGAAGACCTCGCATTCTAAAATGAAATATTTTTTTGTTTCCACTTTTCCAGAAGAGAAAAAAAACATACTCTTTCCTCCCACACTTCTTTTGGCATTTTTCAGCGCCCTTTTTAACAACGGAGTTGATGAGAATTAGTCCTCAATTAAGCAATAATAATTTTGGCTCTCTAGAAATATTAGCCCCTATGTACGCTTTTCGTTGATGATTATGAGTGGGATTAAACTCTTCAATATAATAATTTTTCTATCTCCCTAGCTCCTTCTCCCAAGTACATTTGTGGAACTTATCCATAACAAAATCTTTTAACTCTTTATTGTTTGTGGGACACATGCTCAAGCAAATAACCCATTTACTAAACCATCTGTTATTTTTCTGCATCCAAGTCTTCTTTATTTTGTGCAATATGTCATTAAAAACAACCTTAAGCCATATGGTCTCTTCTATTTGCTCAATTTTTTTAAATACATGATGACCCGCACCATAGAAATTGCTTCAATAGAGCAGCCCTTGTTTCACTTAACAAGATAGCATAAGGATCTGCACTTTTAATTTTGAATTTGCTTGTAATCAAAGGTCTCTGAATTTTCTCAATTTGTTTCCATTGCATGTTGGATGTACTACTGGCCCACAGTTCACAACCGTGGAGAATCACGAGAATCACTAAAATCCCAAAAAGAGTTAGAGTGGTTTTCCAGTCCCATAAATTTGCCTCTAGCATAAAAAGCTTTCTAACCCCCCAAAGTTTTTTTCTTTCTACGTCCATCCCAGCTTAGATTTATGTTGAAGTCAATTCTGAGGTATTTGTAATCCGCAACTTTTTCCAGAGTGTTGCCTTCAAAGTAGAACTTATTTTGGTTATGTTTCCTTTTTCTAGAGAAAACCACTACTTTCTTTTTGCTAATATTGACTTGCATCCCCACTCTTCTACAAAAATGCTCAAGGGAAAGTAAGTGCTCTTGCAAACCAAGAGTAGATTTAACAATCAGAATAAGGTCATCTGTGTACAAAAGAAGCCTTATAACAAACTTGCCCAATGGATACCGTCACCCCTTGCAAATTTATCCACTCTTAAAGGTTGTTAATATATAAACAAAAGAGTGTAGGAGACAATGGGAAACCTTGCTTGACCCTGATATCACTTTTAAAACGTTCAAAAATGCTTGCTGAAGTTCTAATTTTGACTTTCACCTCTTCATACAGCCTATGCACAATTGCTCTCAAATTCCTGGGAACCCCAAGTTCCTCCATTTTGTGCCAAAGCTTATTCCTAAGAATCATGTCAAAGGCTTTTCTGGAATCAACAAAGAAACAAAAGACATATTCCTTTTTCTCCCATACTTTTTCAATGAGGTGCCCTAAAGTTATACCATGATCAACTATGGAATGTTTAGGTCTAAAATCTGCTTACCCTTTTGCACGTTTATCTCTTTCTTCTACCCATTTGTTTTTACTTTCTAACATGCTTCCAAATAACTTTTCAAACAAGGGGTTTATCATTATGGTCCTATAATTGGAGGGATTATTGACATCACCACTCTCGAAAAGAGGTATTTCCAGACTAGTTGTCGAATTTGTGGGGAACCCCTATTGTATGATGCCGTTGAAATTTTTTTGTAATGTGAGGTGCAGGAATTTTTAAGCCCCACTTTAGATACTTTGCTTGGAGTTCAACTAAGTCTTTTTTTTTCCAACACCCAACTTCTTGATACCCATCTCTACCTCTTGCACCGTGAAGAGTTTTGTATTAGTGTTGACCAAGGGAGGAGGGTCAACCTTGAGATCCTTCTCATAAAGTTGTATTATATAGTCAAACCATTTAGAATTTGTAATAATGTTTTTAGTTTTCGTCTTTCTCGATTGGTGCTCCTTCCAAAATAATTTGGGGTTATTTTTCCCAAGGAAGATTAGTGCTTGTCTCCTTGAAACCATGAAATCAACCTTTTTCTTTCTTAATGCTTGCTTGTAAGCTTTGAGATTTATGTTATCCTTGTTTGACTCTTTCCACATTCTCCTTGCCTTTTTGCATTCCTTGGCAAACCAAGCATTAACCGGAAAGTAATTTGTTTTAGACTTCTTAATTTTTGCTCTTTTTCACTCTATAAGTGTGTTTTGAATTGAATGTGTTGATTCGTGACTATGAAGGTCATGAAATGGGATTTTCTCCTTCTCGAAAATCCTCTCTAACATTATTTTAAAGATATTACAATTTTATGGAGTCAGAAGAATTCTACCCTTTGGGAGATTTGGTTGAACACATTGAGTTTTTGACCCTAACTACTTATTTTCGGTCCATGAGAAACTTAAATAAATTGGTTTGTGATATGATTTTATGTCCCAAAGCTTATCTCCAATCAAAACTTCCTCCATTTTCTCACACAAACTATGTGTGCAAATTATATAGTCTACTACATTTGCTCCATTGTAAGTATTGGAACTGAAATTACCAAAGTTTTCCCATCTAGTCAAATCATTACAAATGACTAAATCGAAAGCCCCACATAAAGTAACAATTGTTCACTAAAGAGATTGCAACCCTTGTCCTCTGAAATTCTTTCCCACTAATGATTACTCTCTTCAGTAAGCTGGATTAGGTCGCAGTCTTCTTTACAACAAAGAATGCTAGCTTGCTTACTTGTAATCCTAGCATTGAAATCGCCCACTATAATGACTTATCTAGCTGATAATATGTTGCAATATCTGCCTTTAAGGCTGCAAAGGGAGCTTTGTGGTCAAACCCTATACTTTTGTATATTTTTGAAACTTGTGGTGCAAAATAACATGCTGCAATTCTGATGTGATTTCCATTTTTAGATATTTTAAACCAAACAAATTGTTTATTTGAGTCCTTTTTTTCTAGCTGAATGAAACATCCTTCTTTTTCTCTACTAATACCATGATACCCCCATGTCCTTTGTCATTCCTTGCTACCTTGTTCCACACTTCCATCTTCCAATACCCTTCAAACAAACGTGTCTTGCACCCTTCATGCTCATGTGTTTCTATGAGGAAAATTATGTCTCTATCTTCCGCAATAGGCCCTAACCCAGGTCCTCGTCTCCATGGGTAACCTCTGAAGTTTCAACAAAATAATCTTAAGGAAACCTGGGTATGACTTGATTGCTATTTGTTTTCACATGCAATTCTCACAATTGAGTCTTTGTCCCTACTTGCCCATACTGACCTTGCTTCCTGATTTCTTGCTAACGAGTTTGTTGCCTCTTCTTTATTATCATCTTGCTGCCATGTTTTGAAAGGAGGTCCAAATCGCACTATCACAACTTTACCCTTACAAATCCAAGCTCTTTGTCCTCATCTCTTACTGCCCTAACCTTTGACATTTCCTCCCTCCTTTCCTCTTGTTGTCTTACAATTAAATCTTCTTCTAGAAAAAAGTGAGAACCCCTTAAGAGCTGCTTCTTGCTTAGAATGATATATTTATCACGCAAGCTAGGCATGATGAATTTTATGGGCCTTGCTCTTATTAAGCTCCCTTTACGGTTTCCCAACTGCCGCCTACAATTATGGAAGTAAACTACAGTCATTTCCTAAAATTACGGAAATTAACTGCAGTTAATTAATTTCTTGTTGGGAGCTCCTAGAGTGGTCCATTACTCGCTCTGCAGTTCTCTACCATGATCTGTGGAACACTTGACACATAGCCATCAGAAGATTGATGGAAGCTTGGCTATATATACTTCTGTTTGGTCCCCAAGCTCAGTAACTCAATCCCCTTCAGCATTACACCATCAAGATTAGAGTGAACAGAGCTTGGAAGTGCCTTCAGATTTTCTATAGTGAATCTTTTTCTTTCTATTTGCGTGAGGATTGTGTTACGATATTTACCTTCATGGTTGTCTACGTACCAGGAGCTTCAATGTGTTGTTAGGTTTTGGGTCTTTATAAATGTCACCCACAGTAGGTTCTAAAATTTGGGTGTGTTGTCTGCCCGAGTCCTTACGGCAACATACTCATGTTACTATGTAAAATATTACCTTGTGTCAGACCTCTTGTTTGGTCTTTTACGTTTTGGTGAAGAACCCATCTCCTTATGTAACAAGTTTTGATTGCAAAACGCGACATCTGATACATAGATATTTTGAACAATGGAGACAGAATTCCATTGGCTTGTACAATAGAGAAAGTGAGTACTATTGGAGTAGGTCCGTAGATAATTTGGGAAGTCACAGTTGCATAGTGTGTGATATACCGAATCTGTAAAATCTGCCAATCTATAACTGTTTCTGCTCAACACTGAATTGGAGCTCGTGGGCTACATGGAAAACAAAAGGAGGAGTAGCATCAATGGCCAGAGGTATGATTTATTGAGCATTAAAATTTTCAATTCTTTTTTAGTGTTTATTCTGCATTATAGTATCGTTATTATGCTTACATTTGGTATTAGAGGTATTTTTTATCTCTGCCTTGGTGTTTATAGACATGTTCTATTGGGCTAAATGTTATATTTTGATAATTTCTGAATTAAGGCATTTATTTGGAAATATGTCTAACTTTTGCTCAATTTTTTATGCTTATAATATTTATTTGATTTAATTATATGCAATTTGGATAATTGTTGTGCAAAATTTATTAACTATGCTCATATTTAATTTGCATGAATTGGTTATTTCTGTTTTAAATTAAAACATGCTATTTTGGATGAGTAGACGAGACCCATCGTTGAATGTTATGCATGAATATTATAGTTTATTTCAAGCTAATTTTTATGCATAAAAGAAATAATGTCTAGTGATCCATATAATTTTTAATTGATTAGAGAATAGCCACATCTCTAATTAAATAATATTATATATATGATTGATTAGGATCACATAAAGAATATTTAGACATTAATCGTAATTAATTATACTAAATATACTAAATTTTATCCCACAGGTATTTTTATTATATTTATATAATTAATTAGGATAAAATATTCATAACTTACCCACAGGAATTATGAATTAATAGTTTTATCATAAAGTTCAAATCTAAGATAGAACTTATATCAAATTATAATCATAATATACCCTTTAGAATTATGAATTAAGTGAATAATTTGATAAATTCCATCATAAAGAACAATTGAATCTGCTTGAATTGAAAATTTAGTCCATAGACAATTTTTATGTCATTAGATTCAATTTTTAAGCATGGTTTACATTGGTAAAGCATGAAATTTTATTTAGGCCTCAAATTTAATGTAAGCATGTGATCTTTAATTTTATGCAGTCATACAAACTGCAAATCTCTCTGAAATTCGTTGTGATGTCCCTGAACTTAAGGGAGATAACTATAAGGTCTGGAAGGAGAGGGTTCCTCTTCATTTGGGGTGGATGGACATAGACTATGCTATTAGGAAAGATGAACCACCAGCACTCACTAATACTAGCACTGCAACAGACATCACGCTTTATGAACGATGGGAGAGATCTAATCACCTAAGCATGATGTTCATTAATACTAAAATTTCAGCTGGTATTCGTGGTTCCGTTGATCAGCATGAAAATGTATGAGACTTGATGAAAGCCATTGATGATCAATTTTTCACTTCAAACAAGGCACTAGCAACCACCCTAATCATGAAGTTCTCATCCCTAAGGCTCACCAGTGTGAAAGGTGTGTGCGAGCACATCATGCAAATGAGGGACACTGTGGCTCAATTGAAGAAACTAGAGGTTGAAATATTGGAGTCTTTCCTGGTGCACTACATTCTGAACACCCTTCTGCACCAATACAAACCCTTCAAAATCTCATACAACACACATAAGGATAAATGGTCAATTAATGAACTCATGACCATGTGTGTTCAAGAGGAAGAGAGATTGGTGATGGAACTAGGAGAAAGTGCAATGCTAGTAACGTGTGGAAAGGGCAAATCTCAAGCCAATAAGAAAGGGAAAGGTAAAGTACCTCCCCAAGCCGATATCAAGAAGGATTCCAAGTGTTTCTTCTGTAAAAAGAAGGGACACATGAAGAAGGAATGCACCAAATTTCAGAAATGGCTTGCGGATAAAGGTAATTCAATCTCGTTTGTTTGTTATGGATCTAATATGGTTAATGTCAATATTAACACCTGGTGGATTGATTCTGGATCAACAATTCACATTTTGAATTCCTTGCAGGGTTTTCAAAACCTAAGGAAGCCAATGGGAAGTGAGCAAAGCATCTTATCTGGAAACAAGATGGGCTCGCATGTGGAAGCTATAGGAACATGTTATTTAACTTTAAGTAGTGGTTTTGTTTTAGAATTAGAAAAGACCTTTTATGTTCCAAGTTTTTCTAGAAACTTGATTTTAGTTTCAAGACTTGTACTTTTTGGATATTCCTTTAACTTTTCAGAAACATCCTTCAGTTTATTTTATAAATCTGATTGTGTTGGGAATGGTATTTTGTCTAATGGTCTTTACTGCATTAATTTACAAAAAAATGTCACTTATAATTCAATGCATGTTCACACTGGCACTAAAAGATGTGTTATTAATGAAGATTCCTCTAAATTATGGCAATGGAGATTAGGTCATATCTCCATAGAAAGAATTAAAAGATTAGTAAATGAAGGGGTACTTAATACTCTGGATTTTACTGATTTTGAGACTTGTGTGGACTGCATTAAAGGAAAGCAGACCAACAAGTCAAAGAAAGGTGCCAATAGGAGTTCAGACATATTAGAGAGCATACATACTAATATATGTAGTCCAGACATGGACTCACATGGTTAGAGATACGTCATCTCTTTTATAGATGATTACTCACGATATATGTATCTCTACATGCTTCATAAAAAAATGAAGCATTAGATGCCTTTAAGATCTTTAAGGCTGAAGTAGAGAAACAATGCGGCAAGCAAATTAAGATCGTGAGATCAGATAGAGGTGGAGAATATTATGGTAGATACACAGAATATGGACAAGCACCTAAGCCATTCACAAAATTTCTTCAAGAGCATGGGATCGTTGCTCAATACACCATGCCTGGTTCACCCGACCAGAATGGTGTAGCAAAAAGAAGAAACCGAACATTATTGGACATGGTGCGGAGTATGCTTAGCAGCTCCAATCTTCCTAAATCCTTGTGGACTAAAGCACTTAAGACGACAATGTATATATTAAACCGAGTTCCAACCAAGGTTGTTCCTAAAACACCATTTGAATTATGGAAAGGTTGGAAATCGAGTTTGCGACATATGCGCGTTTGGGGATGCCCGTCTAAAGTGAGAATATATAATCCACAAGAGAAGAAGCTAAACCCAAGGACCATTAGTGGGTATTTCATTGGATATGCTAAAAGTTCTAAAGGTTACATATTTTATTGTCCATCTCACAGCACTAGGATTGCGGATTCAAGAAATGCAAAGTTTCTTGAAAATGACTTGATCTGTGGGAGCGATCAAACCAGGAACATAGTTTCTGAGAAGGATCATTCAGAATTTCAACCTTCCACCTCAAGTGATAGATTGGTTATTGTTCATAGCACCCCTCAAGTACAAACTGGTGTTGAACAACCAACTGTTGAAGTTCCACAAGCTGCTGACGACATTCCAGTAGATCAGGTAGTTCAAGAGTTGCCAAGACTTTTGAACAATGAGTTGAACCACATACTTCTCAGGAGGATGATGGTACAACATTAAGAAGATCTACTAGACCAAAGAGATCAGAAATTCTCGATGATTATTTTGTGTATCTCCAAGAATCTGACTATAACATTGGAGCCGAAAATGATCCCGAGTCCTTTTCACAAGCCATGAGTTGCAAAGAATCAAAATTATGGTAAGATGCCATGAAGGAAGAGATGAATTCTATAAAGAGTAACGAAGTCAGGGATCTTGTTGAGTTTCCTAATGGTGCAAAAGCCAATGGATGTAAATGGGTCTTTAAGACAAAGAAAGACTCATTGGCCAACATTGAGAGATACAAGGCAAGACTTGCTGCTAAGGGATTCACTCAGAAAGAAGGAATCGACTACATGGAGACTTTCTCTCCTATATCTAAGAAAGATTCCTTGCTTGTTATTATGGCATTATTAGCCCATTTTAACTTGGAGTTGCAACAAATGGATGTGAAACGACATTTCTCAATGGAGATCTAGAGGAGGAGGTCTACGTGAAACAGCCTGAAGGATTCCCCTCTAGTGATGGTGAGCAATTGGTTTGCAAGCTCAAGAAATCCTTATACGGATTAAAACAAGCATCCCGCCAATGGTATTTGAAATTCCATAATGTAATTTCTTCTTTCAATTTTGTAGAAAATATTATGGATAAATGTATATACCTGAAAGTTAGTGGGAGTAAAATTTGTTTTCTTATTTTATATGTGGATGACATTTTGCTAGCAACCAATGATAAGGGTTTGCTGCATGAGGTAAAACAATTCCTCTCTAAAATTTTCGATATGAAGGATACGGGTGAGGCATCTTATGTCATTGGCATTAAGATCCATAGAGATAGATTTCGAGGCATCTTGGGTCTATCATAGGAAACCTATAATAATAAAATTTTAAAGAGATTTCGGATGAAGGGTTGTTCACCAAGTGTAGCTCCCATTGTGAAGCGTGATAGGTTCAATTTGAACCAATGCCCGAAGAACGAATTTGAAAGGGAACAAATGAAGAACATTCCATATGCTTCTGCTGTCGGAAGCCTAATGTATGCTCAGGTCTGCACAAGACCTAACATTGCATTTGTTGTGGGAATGTTGGGACGATATTAGAGTGATCCAGGTTTAGACCACTGGAGAGCTGCTAAGAAAGTAATGAGGTGCCTTCAAGGAACCAAAAACTACATGCTTATGTATAGACGGATGGACAATTTGGAAGTAATTGGCTACTCAGATTCTAACTTTGCTGGATGTGTTGATTCACACAAATCAACATCAGGATACATTTTTTGGATGGCCGGTGGAGCTGTATCATGGAGGAGTGCCAAGCAGACCTTGATTGCCACTTCCACTATGGAAGCCAAGTTCGTCTCCTGTTTTGAGGCTACTTTACATGGTGTATGGCTTAAGAGTTTCATTTTTGGGCTTAGAATTGTGGATTCTACCTCTAAGCCATTAAGAATATATTGCGACAATTTAGCTGCTGTTTTTATGGCTAAAAACAACAAAAGTGGGAGTCAAAATTAACACATCGACATTAAGTATTTAGCTATAAGGGAACACGTTAAAGAAAAGAAAGTGGTCATTGAGTACGTTAGCACTGACTTGATGATTGATGATCCTTTAACTAAGGGCATGCCACTATTTAAATTCAAGGATCATGTAATGAATATGGGACTTGGTTCCATTATGTAGTTTCTCATTGTATGGACAATGTTATTTTAATGAAATTCTTAATTATTGTGATGTTTTTCTCATATTTATGTGCACCTTAATTTGATTTGAGAGAATTCATCTGTGTAGGACCAAGAATAAACATAGGGTTTATTCATTAAGAAATTGTTGCCACATAAATTATAATAATAATAAATACATAGTAATACATGGAAGATAATACTCATCATTAGAGGACTTATCGCCATGATTCATGCATCTATTACTTAATATATATTATCATTGGGTTTTAAGATGAGACATTCAGATTGGAAGTATGGACCAAGTGGGAAAATGTTAAGCTCCCTTACGTTTTCCCAACTGCCGCCTACAATTACGGAAGTAAACTGCAGTCATTTTCTAAAATTACGGAAATTAACTACAGTTAATTAATTTCTTGTTGGGAGCTCCTAGAGTGGTCTATTACTCCCTTTGCAGTTCTCTACCATTATATGTGGAACACTTGACACATAGCCATCAGAAGCTTGATGGAAGCTTGGTTATATATACTTCTGTTTGGTCCCCAAGCTCACTAACTCAATCCCCTTCAGCATTACACCATCAGGATTAGAGTGAGCAGAGCTTGGAAGTGCCTTCAGATTTTCTGTAGTGAATTCTTTTTCTTTCTGTTTGCGTGAGGATTGTGTTACGATATTTACCTTCATGGATGTCTACATACCAGGAGCTTCAATGTATTGTTAGGTTTTGAGTCTTTATAAATGTCGCCCACAGTAAGTTCTAAAATTTGGGTGTGTTCTCTGCCCGAGTCCTTACGACGAGCATACTCATGTTACTATGCAAAATATTACCTTGTGACAGACCTCTTGTCTGGTCTTTTACGTTTTGGTGAAGAACCCATCTCTGTATGTAACGGGTTTTGATTGCAAAAAGCGGCATCTGATACAGAGATATTTTGAGCAATGGAGACAAAATTCCATTGGCTTGTACAATAGAGAAAGTGAGTACTTTTGGAGTAGGTCCGTAGATAATTTGGGAAGTCACAGTTGCATAGTGTGTGATATACCGAATCTGTAAAATCTGCCAATCTATAACCATTTCTGCTCAGCACTGAATTGGAGCTCGTGGGCTACGTGGAAAACAAAAGGAGGAGTAGCATCGATGGCCAGAGGTATGATTTATTGGGCATTAAAGTTTTCGATTCTTTTTAAGTGTTTATTCCGCATTATAGAGTCGTCATTATACTTACAACTCTTTCACTGTTAAACTTTCCTACCCTCCATTTTTGGCATATTTGTCTTTGTCATAACAACTTGTCTTTCAAGAATTCCCTTGCAAGGTCAAAGTAGATTCATTTTTCCCAGAAAAATTCACCCCTTTAATAATTATGTTTGCTGCTCTATCTCGACTTTCCTTGCTTTCTCTTTCTTGCATGTTGCCACCCCAAATGTTTGGTTCTCCTTCCCTATTAACATAATTGCTAATAACTTGAGCCCAAGTTTTGAAAACTTTTGTGGAACCTCCTTTCCTTTCTTCTCTTGTTGTCTCTCGATAGTTGTTTATTTGGCCGACAACTTTCCTTTAACTTATATATCAAATCTTTTATTATTATTAAGAAAATTTAAAATAAAATTATAATTAAGTTAATTTTTTTAACAATATAAAATATATAATGTGCAACAAGTGTTTTAATTCTTGTTATAATTTATGTCTATCAATATTTACCATCCATCTAATTTATATAACTATGATAATTGATTTAAAATTAATATTACAGTGAAGATATTTTTAAAATATTAAATTTACTTATATAAAAATAAAAATAAAAATAATTTATAAATTAAATTTATCTAATTATATAATAACAAACTTATTTAAAAAAAATCACACCAAAATTTGCGCTCATGCCGACTTCCGAACTTCGGTTGCATTGCACTCCAGACAGAATCATCATCAATTGAAAAAGAAAAGGCAAGGAAAACCGTCACCTTGGAGAAAGGAATCGAAGACTCCGATTCCACCACCTACACAATAATTAAATGGTAATGTTTCCACATAGATCGACTCGGTTGGAGTCTGGACAAGAAAAACTTTCCAGAGAGTAGGAGTATCCGCACATAAATTGGCTCGGACTCTAGAGAGAAAAACTTTCTCCGCATTAAATCTAGATCTAAGACTCGGGGTAAGCTCTGGTAGGGTTGGGAAGAATGTACAAGAAAAGATCTAGATCCTCGCCGCACCTGCAGCTGCAGATCAACGAGGAAGGAACGACCCCTCTATCTCCACCTCCTGCGCTGTCGTCGTCATCATCTAAGGATGATTTTTTCAACATGCTTCTTCTCGTTATTTTGTGTAAGTTCTGGCTTCCTGCTATTGATATTAGAATTATTGATCATACGTTATTTTATTTACGAGCTAATAACCCATTTCCGCTTCATGATTTAGACTCTGATATTTGTTATTGCTTGTGATATTGGCATAACAACACGTAATTGAGTGCCTGAATTAAAATGTAACAGCTTCATTTGCAGTAATTTATATTAATTTATCGACGAAGGATGTTCCTTTTGAAGTTGTATGACGGTTTTGGCATTTTGCTGTTTTCCAAGGCAATAGATACTTCTCAATGCCTATGTAGTTTTGTGTTGATTTCATTATCAGCGACGCCTTTTTGATGCACTGTTACTTACACCCCCCTGTCTCTCTATACACATAACACTCATCTTGCGCCAGTTATCTAAGAAGGGTCACTTTGGTATGGCTGAAGGGTTACTTTGATATAGCTGGAGCGTTGGAGTGAATGAGAAATTATTATTGTTGCATGCTAAATTTCATAACAAGCAAATTGTTTTCTAGGATTTCTTTTTTTCATGGATGGATAGCAAACGTGAAAAATGAAGTACATCGACTTCAAAAACCTTCCTTTATTCGATTGCATTGTGGGAAAAGGGAAGGCCCTTGAGCATATAAAAAGATATCCCTTTCCTGTAGTGAACGTTATTCCTCTCTTTAATAAACATAGCTGAGGGATGGAAGGTCCTTTCTTGGGCAAGTTATACCTTTCTTGAGCTAGCATAGCTTAGGGAAGGGAAGGTCCTTGAGCCTAAAATAATGATATCTCTCTCTCTTAAAAGGAAGGGAACTACTTTAAACCTATTAGGAGTCCTTACATGTCCACCATATTGTCTTTCCATGTTCATTCCTAAAGGTCTCACCACATACTGCTCTGCCCAGGTTGCCTTTCAAGTTTCGATGCTCCATTAAAGTTGAGCTTAACCCAATCCAAGTTCTTTCTGACCCTTGGTATGTGCTGAAAATCAAGGTTGCTTTGCATTGAAGGGAAAAATTAAAGTTCTAATATTTTCCGTGTTTTCTACTTTTAAAACAAGGAAAATATTGGAACTTCAATTTTTCCCTTCACTGCAAAGCAACCTTGATTTTCAGCACCATAATATGTATATATATATATATATATATATATATATATATATATATATATAAAACAAAAATTACAAGTTATCCATTAAATATTTTTTGGTTCAATTTGTTGTTTGAAAAATTATAATTCCATAATTTACATAATATTAGAAGTAAAAAATGAATGGAGACGAAAAGAGCCTTGAATCAGATCGATCGCTGCTCACCCTAGCCGCCGCTCTGCTCCTCCTTTGCGCTTGTCGGCTCGGCCCTCGGGCTGCTTGGTGGGCATCGTAGGCCTCCTGTGGGCTCTTCCCCCTGCGAGGCGTTCCCTTGCGCGGTGGTCTCCCTGCGCGGCGATTTGCCTCCGTCTCTATAGATTTGCTGGGGCTCCCTATCTCTCTGCTCTGAGATGGCTTGTGGGGTTTGATCAAGGCCGCTGGGATCTGTGGTCACTGCTTCAATGGATCTGCCCCCTTCCCCCCCCCCCTTCTGATGCTGAAGCCTTTCTTAAGCTCCTGGAATCCCTGCCGAAGAAGAAAGTTTCAAAGGTTGCGAAGTTCGTGAAACGTTTGGACGACATTCCTGAGATCTCGCTTCCCCTTGAGGGTCCGATCAAGGTCGCCCTTTCGCTGGCTGAGAGAGCTTTGGTTGGTCAGTTCACGGGCCTCTGGCCCTCCCCCAAATCCACGGAGAGCTGGATTGCTAGAAACTGGGCTCCGTTGATTAAAAATGGTGTCACCTCGTATTTTCTAGGGAAGGGTTTCTTCATGTTTGAATTTTCTGATAAAGAGGATAAGGATCTGATATTCCGGAACGACCCCTATTTCATGGGTCCTCAGGGGTTGTATCTCAACAAGTGGACGCCTGATTTTGATCCTTCAGTTGACGTTCCCACAACCGTTCCTGTGTGGGTTACGCTTCCCAATCTGCCTGTGCACTGTTGGAATTGGGAATCCCTAAAGCATATCGGTAACACCTTGGGCAAATTCATCGACCGAGCAAATAACAAGGATCAATTTGACTGTGCTAGAATCTGCGTTGAAGTTGATCTGGAAGTTGGTTTGCCCGAGGCAGTAAAGATCAAGGTTGGAAGCTGGTCTCATGTTCAAAAGATGGACTATGAGCAGCTTCTGTTCAAGTGCAGGAAATGCCAGGTTTATGGCCACTTCGCTCGGAACTGTCCAAAGAATATTGAAATGGAGAAAGGCAAGGACGAAGGTTGGACCTAGGTGAAAAGATCCAAGTATGCCCACAAAGCCAATCGAGCAGGTAATACAAACGACAATGGCCCTAAGGCTGCCGCTAGAAACCATACCCCTATCATGGAAGAGCAAGGCAATAAATATGCTCTGTTAAGCCCAGCTATGGAAGGCTCCCTAGAACCAGAGATGCAGAAGGAAGGACCGATCCCCGAGGAGCCCCTCACGGGACCAATACAGGTGGAAAGTAACGAAGACAGGCCAAAAGAGACCCTCATTGAAGAGACAGAGGATGTGCAAAGTTCGGAGGAATCAGAAGAAGAAGGTGAAATAGGAGCTTCGCAAACCTCGGCCAGAAGATCACTGAGAGGTCGAAAATCTGCGTGGGAAAGAAGAGAACAAGAGACCTACAAAGACAAGCTTCAGGGAATTCAACCAACCCTCGAGAAGCTCTTGGAAAATACTCCGAAGAAGAACAAAAATCAGTCTCAGAGCTCTAGGGGAGCTCATCACTCAAAATGCAAGTGATGAAGATCGTCTCCTGGAATTGCCGGGGTATGGGGAGAAGAATAAAAGAAGAAGCCATAAGAAGCTTGATAAGAACAGAATCTTCCGACGTACTCCTTATCCAGGAGACTAAAATGGAGGACCATGCCTTCCTCCAGATCGGCAAGAAGTTGTGGAAGCAAAGCGAAGGACAAGCAGTCTCAGCTCGAGGTGCTTCTGGTGGACTGGGCACTATTTGGAATGCTAACAAATTTATAAAGATCAGAGAAGTTAAAAACACCCATTGGTTCTCAAAAATTCAGCGCGTAGAAACAGATACGATACTCTCCCTCTTCAACGCGTATGCTCCTGTCAGCACAACAGAGAAAAAGCATTGATGGGACTCCATTAGGAATCTGGCAGATTCTGAAGAATTAGCTAATATTATAATAGCAGGGGATCTTAACCTCACATTATCATTATCAGAAAAACGTGGAGGAAGCACCGTCAGGGACCCGACGCGGGAATGGGTTGAGGATTTGCTCCAAGATTGGGATATGATCAATATCAAGCCATCGTCCGGGAAGTACACTTGGACAAACAAAAGAATCGACCCAGGTCATATCGCTGCAAGGTTAGACAGATTCCTCGTTCAAAGCTCTTTTCTTCTTCTTGGTCTAGAATCTAGAATGCATATTCTTCCTTGCAGTGTTTCCGATCATCGCCCCATTAAACTTGATCTGCTGGTTCATTTGGATCAAGGTCCCATTCCTTTTAAATTCAATTCTCACTGGGTCAAGGAGCAGTCATTCTTGCCTCTGATAAAAGAAACCTGGAAACTCCCTGTCAAAGGCTCTCCCTTCTTTGTTTGGGAGGAGAAACTTAGGAGAGTCAAAGCTGCTCTAAAGTCCTGGGTAAAATCCTTACCAAATCTTGCTGTGGAAAGGAAAATGATCCAGGAGCGTCTCGATTTGCATCATCTGGTTTCGGAAAACGCTGAGATCACTAAAGAATTACTTGACAAGGAGGTTGATCTTCAACGCATGCTCCTTAAGGCTAGCTTGGCAGAGGAAGAGTATTGGAGACTGAAATCCCGCAGTCTTTGGCTCAAGGCGGGAGATAGAAACTCTTTCTTCTTCCATAAGTAAGCTCAGGCCCGAAAATGTCTCAACTCCATCTCTGAAATTAAAGTAGAGACCACCACCCACAGAGAAATCAGATGCATAAAGAACGCTGCCTTCACTCACTTCAAAAATCTCTACAGTGAAGAAGAGGCCTTGGATCATGTTTCTTCCCTTGTGAATGAGGTGCCCTCCCTGATAACCGAAAGTAATAATCATTTCCTGGATGCTGAGATCTCTAACAATGAAATAAAAACCACTCTCTTCGCTATGGAAACGGGTAAGGCCCCGGGCCCCGACGGTTTCACTGCCGGATTCATTCAGTCTTGTTGGCAGATTGTGGAGAAAGACCTATGCAGAATGATTCGGAAATCTCAAGAGTGTCAGAAAATTGGGGGAAGCACTAACTCGGCCTTCCTGGCCCTCATTCCCAAGGAGAAAGGTGCCAACACCTTCAGTCGGTTTCGTCCTATATCCCTTTGTAATATAGGCTATAAGTTGATCACGAAAGTTATTGCCAGCAGATTAAAAATCATCCTACCGGACATCATTCTTGCGAACCAGGGAGGTTTTATTCAGGGAAGACAGATCGTGGACAATTTTATCCTGGTCCAAGAGGCGATTCACTCTAGTTTGGTTCGCAAAGAGAAAGGTATGGTTGTCAAGCTTAATCTTGAAAGCGCCTTTGACAGAGTGAGACATAGTTTTCTATTGGATGTCCTGCGCAAATTTGGGTTTGGATCCAAATTTATCAACTGTATTAAGGCCTGTATCAGCGAGCCTTGGATAGCCCCTCTGGTGAATGGGAGGGCCTCAGATTTCTTCAAAGCTTCTCGTGGCTTGAGGCAAGGGTGTCCTCTATCCCCTCTGCTCTTTGTCCTTCAAGCTTTTGTCCTTAGCTTCCTATTGAACAAGAAGCAACGGGACCAAGAATTAATGGGCCTTAACATTGCGAGAGGTGTTAATAACATAAATCATGCGTTATTCGCGGATGATTCCCTCTTGTTGTGCTGCCTTTGTGCCCTCACCTAAAAGATTCAAAGAAGTGGTTGATGACTATTGTGAAGACTCAGGAAGCAGCCTGAATAAAGGCAAATGCCATATTTACTGCTGGAATACCCCTGCCTCCACGCTTCAAGCCATCTCCAGTTGCTTCAGTTTCGCAGCATCCTCGTCATGGTCCTCTTTCAAGTATTTGGGTCTCCCAATTTTTCAAAAACGTGCTGTCAGCAGAGACTGGTTGCCCCTGCTAGAAAAGTTTGAGTCTAAGATCCATTCTTGGGGATTTAACTGGCTTAATCTGGCAGGTAAATCAGTTCTTATAAAAGTTGTTCTTAACAGCCTCCCCATATATCAATTTGCTGTGATGCTGGCTCCTGTTGGAATTATGAAGAAAATGGAGGAGCATATTAGAAAATTCTTTTGGAAATGCGGGAAAGCTAACGAAAAGAAAATCCCTTTAATAAGTTGGACTAAAATCTCCATGCCCAGATTGGAAGGCGGTCTGAATTTTAAGAATAATTGTGCGCAGAACATTGCATTGGGAGAAAAACTGATCTGGAGGATTATTGCCCCAAATCCGGGGTGGGCTCAGCTCGCCTTGTGGAAAAAATTCTTTCGTGGGCAGAGGAAAAGGTGTCTAGACCACCCCAAAGCAAACTCTGGCTCACTAATTCAAAAGCTCTGTGCAAAATCCTCCTTCCTAATCAACGACCATGCTCATTGGATCCTTGGTAATGGCAAGCAAATTAGAGTTTGGGAGGATCGTATAATGGGCTGCGACCCTCTGTCTGATGATCGCTCCCTGTCAGCGTTGAAAGATTGGATGTACAGATCAGGGTTCATTACTCTGTGGGATATATCTAATTGGGAGAATGGACACTGGCACAGCTGGATTAACTTTGAAGTGCCCCAGTTCCTATCCAACGAATTGGCAATCTTCTCAGATTTCTTAAATGGCAAGGCTCCTTTGAACAACAGAAAGTTAGATACCCGTAGCTGGGGCTCGACACCTGGGCGCTACTCCGTCTCTCAGGGTTACAGGCAGATCTTAGCGCATCCCCACGTTCCTTCAGATCTGAAACCATGGAAAGGAGTTTGGTTCCAGTCTTCGCTTCCAAAAATTGACTATTTTTGTTGGCTCCTTTGTCATCAGCGAATTTTGACGGATGACACATTACATAAAAGAGGCTATCATGGCCTCTCTCGATGCTCCTTGTGCGGTGAAAACTAAGAAACTGCTGTGCACCTGATGTTGAATTGCAATTTCGTGGCTGATCTTTGGAATGCGGCCTTAGGCTCTTGGAGGGCGGATATCATTCTCCCCAACAATATACCCGATTTGTTCTCGAACTGGATGCGGTCATATCCTGGAGGCTCTCCTCAAAATGCCCATCTCAAAGCCGCCTGGTGTTTTCTTCCCAAATTAATCTGTTGGCACACCTACCTGGAAAGAAATCAGAGGATTTTCAAAGATAAGAAGAGAGACCACAAGTTTGTCTGGGTTAAAATCAAAACTCAGTTAAAGGAATGTGTTGGTGAACAGCTTGACAGGGCAGGCCTGAGAGACCAAGATGCAGCTTGGAGTGATTCCCTGGATCTCTGTTTCATTGAAATTGTTAGGCCTCCCGTTCCTCCTAAAGATTGGCAAATTCGACTTAATGCTTTAGATTTCTTGGCTCTTTGCTCAAAGCAGGTGCATTTTATTCTCTTCTTTGCTGGGGCAGCGAAAGGAAATCTGGGCAGTTCCGGAGCTGGAGGAGTTGTTAAGAGAGCGGATGGCAGAACTGTTCTTAGATTTGCCTGGGGAGTGGGCTTCAACACCAGCATCCAAGCTAAAGCCCTAGCCCTTCTCCAAGGTCTGAAGAAACTTAAATCTCTCGGAACCAATGATGCAATAGTGATGGGAGACTCTTAGACTATCATAAAAACTATTATAGACAGCTCTGCCCCTTCAGATCTAAGACTGTCCAGATTGATTACCAGAATAAGAATCCTATCAAATTCCTTTCAGAGCTTGAAATTCTATCATGTCAAGAGAGACAACAACAAAGATGCTGACGCTGAAGCTAATAAAGCTGCTCTCCTTCCCCTCGGAGTTATTCTCAGAGATGGAGAAGAAGGTTGGGATCCCATTCCTTAACTAACTGGTGAATATGTGCTACTGTCTTTTACTGGAGCAGATTGTTTGCATTTTTAAAGTGGGAAAGATAGAGGCCGTTGCTCGAAAAATAGCTTGTAAAAATCTCTGGCGTAGCATAGAAAAAGAGACTTCGGTCCTGGACTAGGAGTTTTCTGGATTTTGGTCTGCATATTGTAATCAGATTTGCGGTACTTTGGCCAGAAATTAATATATCACTCTACCCGTTTCTGTTAAAAAAAAATGAATGGAGACAAAATAGAAGTTTGCATTAAGTCTCTCTATATAAGATTTTTTGACATGTTCAATTTCTCTAAGGCAATAAATAAAGCATATTGCTCATAATTTCATTTAGCTTGGCAAAATGTTTACCGTCAACATGCCAAAACAACAATCCAACATCCCTCATACCATGTATCTAGACAAGATCATAATAGTATAACATGTCTCTAGACAAATTGTTGATCTAATGATGACTTCTACTACTACATCTCTGGATCTAAGTATTTACAACCAATCTAAGACAACATGTCAAGACTAGATAGTCAATCTTAGTATTTATAACGAATCTAAGACAACATGTCAAGACTAAATAGTTGAGATAATTGGCAACTGCCTTGGGCCTACCACTAATAGTTGAAGTTTAAGGCATGTTTACAAAAACAATAGTGATGTCCCTTCCATAATTTGGCTTGACCACTAATAGTTGAAGTTTAAGGCATGTTTACAAAAACAATAGTGATGTCCCTTCCATAATTTGGCTTGAATAGGAAACAGAGCTTCTTGAAAATCAAAGTCGAGGAATTCGATGAGTAGAGGATGAAATGCCACAAGTAGAGGTTGGTTGAGCCTCTTCCACAAAGAAAAAAATGAAAGCGTAAAGATGAATAATTTATGCTAATTTAAAATAGGGATGGGTCGTGGTCAAATTGCCTTTTTTTCAACCCACGATCTTGTAGAAACATCAAATTATTAGTAAGAGTTTGATATGTATGCATTACAGTTGGAGTTGAGAAGATGTTGCGTGGCCTTACAAGATCCTCTACCAAGAAGACATAACAAATGAATCAAGCAATAAAACCATTTAGTGAGAACTTGTGAGATGATCTAAGCTAAGGTTCCTTAATAGAGGTTTTCGGTCTAAAACTCGATTGCAAAACAAAACCCATCAAATCCATACACTTCTTGGTCTTGTCTCTACGTATATTGGGGTAATCATTTGAATAAAACTCACACTGTGAGACTTCTAAGAGCCATCTTTGGGTATGAAAAGCAAAGAAAACACAAAGGACTAGCGTGACCCTAAAATTGTAAATTGACATTTTTATTTCTTGCAAAAGCAATGAGAAAGTTAAACATTATTAGACAATTGTCAGTTTACAATAAATGTTTCAAACTAGAACTTCAAGAACCTCATACCTTCAAAGAGCTATTGTTATCTCATCTTTACAAGGCATTAAAGACCTACTGTCAACTACCACCCAATGTTTGTGAATTCCAAGTCCCTAGGTTGTTTGGAAGCCTTGTCATGTATAGATCATAAAAAGGTATAGAAGATATCGAAAGCCGAAGGGTGTAGAGGGTGCAATTACTTTGACAAATATCATCTTACAAAAGAAAGAGACTTGTCATTTTGAATAAAATGCATCCTATTATTAATATAAAAAAATAACGTACATGATAAGTATTTTATAAAGAAAAAGTGGGCAGTTGAATAGTGACCACCATCTGGTCCAATATTTGGTGGATCCCACCACCAAAATAGCCAAAAAAGCTTAAAACAAAATTATCTCTTGGACATATTATAGTGCTCATAAAAGTCCAAATGAAAATCGAGAGAAAATAAGCATAACCTTCCAATGGAAAAACAAAAGGAGTGGATCAATAATCATAATTCAAGCCTCAAGTGATGTTGGATAAGCCTTGTAAATTTTCTAAACCCTAGGTGACTGCTGTCCTATGCTTCTTTTTAATTAAATCAGATCTTGAATTTACTCAATAACTGAAATGAAAAAATCTGAGCATGCATCAATCACACAAATGGCTGGTAAATACAGCAGAAGCATAAAACATTAAACATGAAATCTGTCCTTTAAATCAGCTTATTGTTAATGACTCAAAACATACAAGGACACCTGCCTGATGAATGAGAAAACTGCAAAATAGGTCTGAGAAACCTGTGGTATGACTTTGTCCATATGGATGTACAGATTGTATGATCTTTTTGTATGGATGTATGGATCCGTACAAATGTACGGAATTCATTGTGTGGATAAGTTTGCAATCTGCAATCTTTGCTGGGCTGCTCTTCTCACTGTTGCATTGTTTTATTCTTTCCTCAGTCTTTTTCTTCACCTTCGGATGAAATTGTCTTGTGAAGAATCAAACTGTCTTTTCCCTCTACTTTTCCCTGCCTTTATGATTGAGTTCAAGACCTAATCTACCAAAACCCTAATCTGACTTTGAGATCTATGGTTGAGATTAATCTAATTCTTAAATGTAATTAAATACACTTTATTAGACTTTTCCGATGTAAAAGGACTTTTCACTTTATAAATAAAGTGAATTACAAGATAGAAAGTGGATTACAAAATAGAAAACTCGAACGATTCCCTGCACATTTGACACAAAACTTGTGTGAAAATTCCTGTCTGAGCTCCAATCATCAACACTCCCTCTTAGCGATGAAGGAATTCTGCACCAGCCCATGTTTGTCTCTGAATGCTTTAAACTTCCCTTTTGCTAAGGGCTTGGTCATAATATCAATGACCTATTGTTCTATGAGTACATACTAGAGCTTCACTGCTCCTTTTTGAATCCTATTTCAAATGAAGTGGTACCTGATCTTTATGTGCTTGGACTTGTCACGGTCCTACACTAGCCCGAGAAGTGCGAAAGTCACACTGAATAGGAGCTCTCTCCTCCAACTCGAAAACTCACCAAAATGGTAGCCAAACACCTATGCCTCCATTTAGGAATTTCTCCCGGCCAAAGCTCCTTTGGAAGATGTCACAATCACAACTCAACCTCCCTTCAGTGCGTCCTCCAGAAATACGCACCATGTGGAGATGATGAATGCAACCATTGGAAGCCACAATGAAATCCTTTTTCAAAAGAATGTAGATGAACCTCTCTAGGGTGGCACTCGAAGTCCCCCAAAGAAAGGGTGAGCTCTTTGCTTGAAGAATCTTTCTAAACAGCAAGTCACTCGGCTAAGCAACTCGAGTAACTAAAGAGAATTTCGATAGAATTTCGATATGCCAAAGTGATGAAATGTGGAGAGCTGCCTTCCTTTTATAGATTTCGTGGAGCACTTTTCCCTCCATTTTTCCTCCATCGTGGGCCCCTCACTTAACCATTGACTTCCCCTCTCATGCAATTGGAACTAGGGAGTGCATATTCTCCTAGTGTGGGTGGCCCCCATGTATAACTTAACCCCACCTAAATAACTTATATTAAAGTTTAAGCCTTCTAATAAAATCGAATGAGCCCCATCATTTCCAAAATTGGCCCTAAAATTTAGTGATTAATTCTGTTATACTTCTTGTTGCAACATTTGATGAATATTCAAGGAAATTATGGAGATAATGTATCCCTAGGAACATTAATTTACTATACCTAAACATGTAACATATGCAATTTCCTCACAAGATCAATATTTGACTAATTCGCATTAAATAAGGGCAAAATTTCAGATTTCATGAGCGAATATTTCATACATTATACATGTATACAATAAAGAGAGAGAAATAGATCATGAAAAGCCCTTACAAGTATAGCGAGTATAACCAATCATCATAGAAACACAAAATTGAAGCTCCAAGACCAAGAAAAGATATCCAAACATCAAAATGCATCAATGATTCTCCAATTCGTCTTCAAATAGGTATAGCGAAATTCTCAAAAGAGAGAGAGATACAAACCCAAGTGATGATGAGTAGAATGATACTCTTATCAATATATATCATCCTCTAAGGGTTCAATTTTCCTAATTAGGCCTAACGATGCCCTTAATAATAAAATAATGTGCAAAATAACATCACTTGGTGACAAGCCCACCAAGATACCTCCATAATATGAAAAATAAGTCTCTCAAGAGAGCCAAAATGATAAGTAAGTAGCTAGGAGGGACATTAAAAGGACAAGTGAAGTCCAATATGTGCCAAATGAGTGGAAGGGCTCCAAATATAGTGACAACAGGGGGTGGCCCTTTGATCTCCGAGTAAATGACCTGTGGTGCTCCCAAGTGGCATGGGGGCACAAAAACATCTTCATGGGTCTCCAAATGGATTGAACAAGCCTGTATCTCGTCTATGAGAGCTGCAACAATGATGCAAGCCCTCCATATGTCTACCATGGTGAGAAACAACCCCAGTTGGGCCCTGGATCAACTACCAAGTGTGTGGTGCAAGTGTGTAGCCGGCTAGGCAAAGTCATCCAAGTGCATCATCATCATCAAATAGGTGGAACATGAGCGAGCAATGGATGGTATTGAATGATCCCATGGCATCGCTATCTTCTCTCTACTATAGTGGAGGCCCATGAATCTCAATGCATACCCTACAAATGCCAATATGACCCTCTGGAGGGCTTGGACCCCGTATAGGGAGACCAAACCCCAAGATGAAGACCAAATTGCAATCTTGCATAAGATTCAATGCATATCCTCACTCTATGAGAATCCAGTATTTCATGATCGGTCGAAACACATTCATATCACATCACTTTATCAGAGACTATGTTCAGCGTGAGGCAGTACAACTCCAATATGTCCCCACAAGAGATCAGGTAGCAGACGTACTCACAAAATGAGTAATTGAGTAAATGAGCTTACAAACCATGGAACCAAGCATACACTTCATAGTGGCATGCCCTTCCATAATGAGTTTTAGAGTGTATAGGTGCCTCCACATTCAAGGAGAAGGTTAACCAATGACCCTGTTGACCACTCTATGTCAACGACCCCATAGAAGTACACCCCCTTTTTTGCAAAAGGGATATCGCCTGATCGATGTGTCTGTGCCATCCAATTATCATCATCAATCTGATCACCATGTTATAATGTAAACCCATTCTGCATGTATATGATGTAAATAATTTCAGTAGAATTGTGTCATGTATGTAACAACCTAGGTAAACCTACCTTTCTAGTGATGATCTCCATTCTTGGAGGTTTTTTGTCTCACTAATACATTCTTGGATGGGTGGCAGAGTTTTTCCCTCCAGTCTTACTCCAAAGCTGGAATGGATTTTGTCGCTAGGATCTTAGGCGAGTCCTAGTGTTTTAGATTGAGTCTATGTAAAACTAATTTGGGAGTAATCCTAAGTATTTGGTTAGATTATTTTATTATAGATTACTTGGTCCGCTGGATTATATTTGTATTGCAGAAATGGGTAGTCTGTGAGGGTCTATTACAAATGAGTTTTCCCCCTTATAATGTAAAAATATGAAAATCATGATGTAAAGTGTCTTGAGGGTTGGAAAAATAATTTATCCCCTCATAGGTTAATTAATTAAATTTTCTGGCAAAAAATTAATTAAAATTCTGAGCCAAAAATTTAATTAATTTTATGTCCTAAGTAAATTTATATTCTCCAAAGACAAAATTCGTTGGTCCTAAACAATTAAATTTTAAAAGGTCCCAGGACTAAAATAAACGAATTATTTTGATAAATTTTAAACCTTTGATTCTTGGGAGTTAAGTCAAAGTCAAAATTTTAGGGAAATTAACTCAAAATTTTAATCTTTGAGTTAATTAAAATGCATTTAAATGAAAAAATCAATTTTCTTCAAAAAGTAAAATATTTCAACGGATGAGATTAAAGGAAATTTTGATCGTCATCAACAGTCGATATTACTTTGACAAGGATCACTCGAACTAGCTGTTGGAGGATTTATCTTTAAATAGGAGCTCATTTGTTAGTTGATCGATCCGACCTTTGAGTCGTGTGTTTAGCGAAATTCTCTGGTGTAATATTTTTCTGGATAATAAAGAAAGACTTTGGAGTTAATTTCTGCCGGTGTTACTCTTCATGGGAATGCTGTAAAATGTTTTTTATTTTATGCATAATTTTTTCTAAAGCCATTGATGATAGCTTCTGAAGAGTGATTTGAGTACAAGTATCTTGCTCAGTCGCTGGGGTTTGAATAATAATTTAAATTTTGAACGTAATAGCAGGTATCTCTATTTGTCTAAATTTTATTATTGTTTTTTCGCTTTATTTTTAATGGCTGGATTGAGTTTTGCTGACAAATCTTGAGTTAGATCATCGAACGTTAGGGGAAATTTTTAGTTGGACCATCCAACTCCCGATCTGTGTTTTCTGAAGAGCCCAACTAAATTAGCTTCGGGCTTGTTGACCCTGCCGCCTACACCTATCTACAAGTCAGTGAGAAAACCCTTCAACCCCACAAGGTGTGGTTGGTGGCAGGGAACTCAGAGAAGGGGTTGTCACACTAATCCTGACTCTCTCCGTTTGAGCTATCTCCTAGGTTAGCTAAGGGGGGTGGTCCCTAATGAAAAGTTAAGTTAAAGATGTGAGTTTTTAGGAGAGTGTTATAGTAAAAATTGATTACTTTTAAGGATTTATGGGCAAATATGAAGTAAGCAACTTGAAATAACAATGCCAATCATTAATATGATTAAAAACCATAAAACCAGTGCCTTATAAGGAAATTGCTCAACAATTTAAAGATATATTTGCTCAAAGTAAAATGCAATGCTCTCAAAAGAGAAAACAAAGTAACCCTGAAATGTAAATAAAAATTGTTAGCACAAGATATGCAAGATACAAAATGCTTTTGAGATAATCAACTCTATAAATCAAAACATGTGAAACATATCTTGCCAAAACCCAAAAATTAGTAATTAACTTGAAAATGTAAGAGAAAGGAAGTGCTAAACCAAGACACCAATATGAAATTAGACTTGAAACATGAAAATAAAACACTTGTTTGAAATGATTACAATGCTTGCTTTTGGAATAGACTTTGCATATGAAAACTCAAACCATCAAGAGATAAGTAAAGTAAATGTAATGGAAAGTGCTCTTGGTTAATTTTATTAATTAGGTCTTCAACAAGATTACAATTTAACTCTTCATTCCTCAAACCTCACCCTCGCCCAATGATATGGATCTCACAGTGAGGAGTCAATAGAAGAGTAGAAGATCCCTAAGATGTCTACTTCAACCAACTTATGTTTGAGGTAAAATTTTAATGAGGCTTGGGGCCTTCCTACACTAAAATGCCTAGATGAAATGCAAATTGTGTTAATTCCCCAAATTAAAATAATGATACATGCAAATGCTTCAAAGAGATTGATTTGCAATGCTTGAAAATGAAAGTGTTCAACATAAGTTGCAATTATTACTTCAATTGGAGGAATAAAATTAGCTTACAACTGCTGCATGTGTTTCATCAATGAATTAAAATGATACAGGTAATTTGTTTGAAAGTAAAATTTGTTTCAAATAGACAATAACAATAAATTGCTCCAATATTCAAGATAACGATGTAGCATAAAATTGAAGCATGTATTCAAATGCTCATGAAACAATTTACCAAAGTAAATGGAAACGAATCAAAGTTTGTTAAGAATATAAAATGCTTGCATGTAAAGGATAAATTGCCCAAAGTAAAGTGTAAGCTTGTAGCTCCAAGCAACAATGAGAAAGAAAATACAAAGTTCAAATGAAATTGTAACAAACTTTAACTTAATGAAATGTGATAGTGAGGTTGTGTTAATTCCCAATTAAAGCATGCATGTAAGTGAATGAAGTATGAAAGCTTAAACCATGCAAATGTCAATCCACCCAAGAGAAACCTCCCTCTAAATGGGGAGATAGGATACCATGGGAGAAATCCCAAGCTCCCACAAGCAAGATAGATCTTTTATTAATATTACAATGAGAAGAGGGCCCTTCAAAGTTCTCAACTATACTTCAAGGGGAGTACTCACAATAATTGCTTGAAACTTGAACACTAAACCTCATTTCTTGAGAAAGTAGTGACAAGATCTCACAAAACTTGTGCAAGGGAAACAAGGTGTGAGTTTCCTCCAAATGCCCACAGCTTAAAGAGGAAAATGGGCAACCCTCTAGTGAACTCGACTTGGCCAAAATAAGCTTCAAAATGGCTCACGAGTCGTGAGTCACGACATCCTTGGAAATTGAACCCCCAACACTTGCCAAAGGTCCTGCAAACACTTGTTAGATGTTGCAGGAAGTTGCTCTTCAAAATCTGCCACACAAGAGTTAGCAAACAATCCAAACAATGGCTGCAAAATAAGTTAAGTGTTAATGGAAAAATAGCAAGATAGAATGTATATGTACAATTATAATTTACAAAAGGCTAAGCTAAAGAGTGAGAGTAAACTCTCGTCTTTGCTTAACCATCTTCAAGCTCTTAGATAGAAAATGAAATAAATGAAGTACAATGTTTTTTAAAAGAGATTTAAATTTAGAAGTTCTCGGCTTATGTACAAGCTATGTGCGGAAATCCCTGCAAAACCACTTTATAAGATAAGACTATGAAGGTTCAAAGAACAAATGAGAGCTCCTTTAAAAATGTATCAAGAGTGGGTTGGTCTCTCCAAAGACTTCCTCTCACGCTTGATTCTGTAATCCGAACAAAATGTTCCCTCTACAAAACTTCAACCAAGAATTAGTTCTATATAGATTTAACAATAAACAATGATAAGAAACTCTAGATATTTATTTAAAACAAACTAGAACATTCTATACCTGTATCATACTTTTAAATCAAATGTCAATGCAAGATAGTTCTACATTAACAAATCTACAAGAGCATATTGAAGCAAATTAGATCAAAGCATGAGTAAAAAGAATTATACCAATGCTCAACAATTCATCACACTCGAAAATGAGGAACACCTCATGAATGAAACCCCAAAGTCTTTATTGATATTTCTAAAAGTGTACAAGACAGCAACGCTTCTGCAAGCACAATAGCTAATAACAATATTATGCAATGTGAGAGTCCATGGCTCTATTACATAGAGAGTTGGGAGCAAATCCCAATGAAGAATGACAATGAAAAATGGCATTGGAGCCAATCCCAATGTAGAAGTGATTAAACAAGTGGCATGAGGTGACAGTCCCAAAGAGAAATTCGAATTTGTTGAATGGAGCTCCAATGCTGAGTGTAAAAATCGAATTCTGGCAAGTGGACATCATTTTCTTCTTCCCTTATGTGTCAAATTCAAATTTTATGGTGGAATGACAAGTGTATATGGGTGGTAACCCATGTGGGGACAATTTCACACAAAAATTTCCACCAAATATTCTCCCAAATACTCCCAAATGTACATTAACTTCACAAATTCGAATTTCCAAGCAGCGTTTTCATTTAATGCCAGAAATTCGATTTTATTTGAGCACATGTCCTTTCCTTGATTTTAGGAGTCCACATCACCTTGGGACTTCACTTCAACTCCCCCATAATTTTTCACCTCATTTCTACAACATTTAGCATGTGTGGATATTTATTTTTCTCCATTTATTTAATTTATGGCTTAATTAATTGCCAAATTTCCCACTAAACTTAGGAAAAGTGGGTTTTGAGGGTTCAAAACACATTATTAACCCCTCAAAGTGTGTTATAGTAGAAAGTTGAGGGTGAGAGGTGTAATTTTGATTACTCATACCCCATACAACTTCTCTAGACTACACTTATTACAATTTAAATACAATTTTATTTGCAATTTTTGACCCGCGGGAAATTTAAAAAATTAAAAAGTGACTACTTAGACCTAACCAAATTCCATGAATTTTTTTGTGTAATATAATATGGTAATATATATTGACTCTAGACACTAAGATGTGTCAGGGGCTCAACCTTCAAACCATCACCCTGGCTTTGGGGTAAAACGTGGGTGAAAAAACTTAGAAAATTACCCGCATTTGAAAAAGAAGGGATAATTAACCAGATTAAAAAACACTCCAAGGTGTACTCGTTTTCTGTTCGAGTCCCAACATCCTAGGCCTGTTACAGACTCAAAATTCATCATTACTAGTATCACCTACTACAATTCCCCGTAGGGTGTGGAATCTGGGTACAAGAAAGATGATGAGAAGATAGAAGTAGAGTTAAAAAACTCTGTTGACTGACGATATCTGATGGTACAATTGTCCTTTGGATCATCCTTGGGCATGGAGTCTTCATATAACTATCAGGTGCCACTCTAGTGGTCAACAGGGCTTATCATAAGATTTTTTGTTTTGTGATGCATGAGGGTTTCAAGTTAGCACGTCTTTTAAAATTTATTTATTTTCAATTTCTGTGCAGCATAATGATAGATCTGGCTACTTAGAGCCTTCAGCTTGTAAATATTTTATTTTCTGACATGGGCTTTTTCTGGGTTTTTAGTTTCATCATTGTATATATCGTTTGGGTGTTTTCTTGCTGCCGTGCAGCTGTAGGTTTGAAAGAGTATTTTTATAAGTCAGATCCAGGCCCTTGAAGGTAAGATCTGGCCTTAAAATCATTTTGCAGGGGCTTTATTTGAATTTTTTATAGCTCGAGGGTTTTAAAATTTTAAATCTGCAGATTTCTCAGGACAAATCGTATACATAAGAAAATATCATTTTAATCAAAATTTCTCGGAAATTTTTTAAGGTTTTCTAGCTATCATTTTCTGTTACGATTTGTCACCTCTCTTTGCAAAATTTTTGATTTATTTTCATATGTGTTTTCCTTTGCTGCCTGTGTTTTTCTTTTTCTTTCTTCCTCTTGCAGCCTTCTTTTCTCTTGCTTCGTTTTTCTTCCTTCATTTTCCAGTTTCTAACCCCTGAGTATTTTCGCAGTTTTTTTCCAAGCTCTTCCCTCTCATCCACAACTCCTCTCTATAGTGTATTTCCTATTTTCTGCCGCTCCCTAAATTCTCTTGTCATTGCAAATACCTCGTCCTTCATCATCGTTGCCTTCGTATCCCTTCAAAACACTGCCTGCACTAAACGTCGTAGCTCCATCCCTTCTCACAGTTCTGCCATCTTCTCACAGTCCCCGCGCCCCCAAATCCCCTCATCTCCGCAATGCTTTTTCCTCCATCAACTTGCAATCCCTTCTACTGTCGCTCCATCCTGCGTCCAAGCTCCCTCTGCTATTTCTTTTCCTTACCCACGCTACCATTCTCCCTCGTCCCTCCTAACCTGCGGCTACCTTCCTCGCTGCAGCACCAACCTCCCTCACTCTCCTCCGCGTAGCCGTCAAGCCCCTCCACACCAACACAATAGCACGTTCAAACAAACATTTGATTTCATCTTCTTTTTTTTGTCTTTTGGATATGCATTAGGGTTTGTTTTATTTACTTTTCATATTTTTGTTTTGATCTTTTATTTAAATTAAAAAGAAATCTCAAAAATAATTTTTTACTTTTCCTTAACTTCGATTTAGATTTCATTTTTGGTTGCTTTTCATTTTTTTTTGATATTAATTTATGACTTTGATTTTTGTTTTGATTGCCTTTTTTAAAAAAATTTCTAAACATTTAAAAACTAAAGAATTATTATTATTATTTTTTTAATGTGACTTTGATATTTCTAGAGATTTAAATCGAAAGAGGACTTTGCGCTTTCACATTAAAAAATTTAAATTTTTTTGTGGCCACTAAAAATTTAATTCATTAAGTCTTTTTGATTTTTTACATTTGTCACATTAAAAAATTTAATTGATCATGTACCACATTAAATTTGCTTCATAGGCTTAAGGAATAATTAAATTGTTAATCTAAAGTTCCTTTTTGGTGTCATTTTTGTGTTAAAGGTAAAATTTAAAAGGAAAATTGTGTGGTATCGATATTTTAATTTCTCTATAGTCAAACACGCTTAATAATCTTTTAACTTGCCTCTAAAGATTGACTATAGGAGAACCTTAAATTTTTCTAGATCTGGGTCATTAAAGAAAAATCATTAAAATCTAGGATTGTGAATTGTTTAGCATTTGAATATCATGGTTCTTCAGGGCATTCAGATCTTTCGGAGTTTAATTTCTATAATTTTTTGCATGTCAAGATCGTTGTTTCTTTTGAATAGCTTGATTGTGTTTTTTCAAGTAGGTTCATGGTTAATTGAGCATCTAAGGCACTAGTCTAAAAATCATTTCTATCTTGTGGTTGTGTCTTATTTAAAAACTAAAGAATTATTATTATTATTATTATTTTTTTTAATGTGAACTTTGATATTTCTAGAGATTTAAATCGAAAGAGGACTTTGCGCTTTCACATTAAAAAATTTAAATTTTTTTGTGGCCACCAAAAATTTAATTCATTAAGTCTTTTTGATTTTTTACATTTGTCACATTAAAAAATTTAATTGATTATGTACCACATTAAATTTGCTTCATAGGCTTAAGGAATAATTAAATTGTTAATCTAAAGTTCGTTTTTGGTATCATTTTTGTGTTAAAGGTAAAATTTAAAAGGAAAATTGTGTGGTATCGATATTTTAATTTCTCTATAGTCAAACACGCTTAATAATCTTTTAACTTGCCTCTAAATATTGACTATAGGAGAACCTTAAATTTTTCTAGATCTGGGTCATTAAAGAAAAATCATTTAAATTCTAGGATTGTGAATTGTTTAGCATTTGAATATCATGGTTCTTCAGGGTATTTAGATCTTTCAGAGTTTAATTTCTATAATTTTTTGCATGTCAATATCGTTGTTTCTTTTGAATAGCTTGATTGTGTTTTTTCAAGTAGGTTCATGGTTAATTGAACATCTAAGGCACTAGTCTAAAAATCATTTCTATCTTGTGGTTGTGTCTTATTCATCCCAGTTAATCAGAACTTGTCTCATTTTCATTAAGCTATTCAGCCTTAAGTCTACTAGAGCCTGTGTTACACAGGTTTTCTTCATTCATTTACCCCCAGGGACTACCCTCCTTGACTTGTCTAAGAGAGAGTCTAAATGGAGTGAGTAAGGATTATAGTGACAACACTTACTTTGAGCATTGTCGTGGTGCCTGGACACTTTGTGCAACAACATTTTTTGGCGCCGTTGCCGGGGACCAATTTATTGGACTTTGACTTTGTGACATTTGTCTTAATCATCTTTATCTCCTCAATCTTTCATAATTTCTTATCCCATCAACGCCACATTTTCTGGCGCCATTATATTTCTTCATCTTTTCATCACCTTATCTTTTTCCCCTCACTAATCCTTTCATCTTGTTTATCTGCACCTTTAGCACCTGGACATTTCGGTTAGTTTTTTGTTTACGTTGCGACTCCACGTATTCATCCATTATTTCTCAGACAAGAAGTCCTCGCTGATATCTAGCTGCTTCTCCCCAAGTAACCTTTCGGTTTTTACCTTTTGGATCTTGGAGCTAGATTCATGTTCAAGTGGCGACTCCACTGCTTTCATTTTTTTCAAGAATTTCTGCTAGGAGCTCGCTTCTTGTGGATCTATTGATTTTCTTGAGCAAGGATCTCTCTCTCTAGCATCCATTTGGCCCCTCCTTTTCCCTTTAAGCAAGACATCATGGACTTGTTCGCTGCTTGTAACTTTGCTAACATTCAAAGTTATATAAATGACTTTCCTAACAATGGCCTTGACAAGTTGCCTTCTTTCCAAAGAAATAATGCGGTTAGTGCTATGGCTCATCTAAAAGCTTTTAGCTCTTGGTTGGGTAAATATGCTAGGGGTGTTGACTATAATCATGAAGATGTGAAATTGAGCCTCTTTGTTCTTTCCTTAGAGGAAGATGCTCTGGATTGGTTTACAAAAAGCTTGATAATTTGTTTAATTCATTGCAATCGATTCTTAATGCTTTTAAGGAAAAGTATGGAGACAAAAGAGAAGAAAAACATTTGGTTAAAGCTATCAACATCATAGAGAAGAAAGAAAATGAAACCATAGAGGAATTTAATAAGAGGTTTAATGGTATTATTAAAGAATTACCTCAAGATTATCGACCTCCTGCCAGGTCTCTTTTGAATTTATGTTGATGCCTTTGATGCTGATACTTCTTATGAGTTGAGGAGAGCTAAAACTAATGATTATAAGGCTGCCCAGGTTTTAGTTGAGGAAATTGAAAAGGATAAGAAAGCATCTAGGAAGATTGAAATTTCAGGTTTTGATGAGGGTCCAAGTAAATTGAAAGAATCCAACGAATCTGATGATGACCTTATGCAGATACTGATGCAGAAACTTGAAAGCATGGAACTTAATCAAGCAAAGTCAATATCTAATCATGCTAAGGAAATGAGTGTCATGCAAGCTAGGTTGGTCCAAATGGAAAGATCTCAAGCACAGAGTTTCCAACCTGGAAATAATGATAATCGAAATAATAATGTCTCGCAGAAGAAAGACCCACCTAATGAGCAGAGACCAACAAATCCACTTGAGTTTGCCAATCTTGTGGATGAGGCTCTGCCTTATTGTAGGTTTTGTAATTCTCTTCATGAAGAGACTACTTGCCATGTTGTCAAAAGAATCATAGATAGTAGAATGCCAAGGGGTGAGCAATCAAATTAATGTTGTTGGTAAGGAATATCATTTGTCTATAGAAGATCATGAACATCCTCAGACGATTAAGGACATACAACTCAATTATACACAAATGATTCAGAACATGGAAGTTAACCAAATCAATCTTGAAAATAAGATAGAGGCCATGGAAGCAGGTCATGACAAAGAAAGGACTTCCATGCAAAACTATTTACTTGTCATGAGAGAAAAACATGCTAAGGAAATGGAAACCATGAAAGCTAATCATGACAGAGAAATGAGCTCTATGCAAAATTGCTTGATAACCATAAAAGCAGATAATGACAAAGTAATAAAATATATGGAGACTGTCAGATATGTCTTCAGAATAAGTTATTGATCATGGAGGAAAACCATGCCAAGGGAGTCAGTGCTATGAAGGTTGAACACTCTAACCAGATGGATGCCATAAAATTTGAAAAATCACTCTTCAGAATAAGATTCAAGTGCAAGAATTTCAGCATGCGTCAAAGGATGAAAGAAACAAGGAAACATCAACAGATCATAAGCCTCCCCGTCCTGCAGCAAGCTCCATCTTATTATGAGGAGGTCATTTGTTCCATTGAAAAGTGGCTAATTGAAGGTGACTAGAATAAAATGGAAATTGATAAGAATCAGGTTAATGCTTGCATGGTTGATCCACCAGTCATAACAAATCATGTTCATGAAAATAAAGAAGCGCAAGTCACAGAGGTCTTGAACATTCCAAATTTTCCATATGAGCATTTTTTGGATAAAGAATGAAGTTGTGCGCCGACCACATCATCATCGACATCAAATCCTAACGAAAGAAAACGTACAAAGCAAAAGAGAAGAAGGAAGATATTTGATACATCTGATGGTTGAAGACAACTCAATTTTTGGATAAGATAAAGTCCTACAATAAGCAGGATCAGGCGTGACAAATTCGAGAAACAACCCACAGATTTGCCAAAAAGCATGCAGATGCTCAGTATGCACTATATTGAACGCATCTAATGCCATGGGGCATTCTTTGTATTGTATTCCTAACCCTACACCCTTTTATTCCAGTATTTTATTTTATAGGCAGATTTATGTTTTTCATGTTATTAGGATAATTAATAAATGAAAAGCTTATATCTTTCCTGTGCTTAATGTTATATGATGATTTTTGGATGGACGCTACTTATGTTATCTTGTGTGTTGCGTGGATGCAGATTTTGGATTTTCACATTCCTCCGGTGCAACAACGTGTCCCCAAGTAGAGCCAAACATTGACCACTTTGTGTCAATGACCCCATAGCAGTACACCCCCCTTTCTGTAAAAGGGATATCACCTAATTGATGTGTCTCTGCCGTCCAGTTATCATCATCAACCTGATCATCATGTTATAATGTAAACCCATTCTGCATGTATATGATGTAAATAATCTCAGCATAACCGTGTCATGTATGTAACAACCTAGGTAAACCTACCTTTCTAGTGACGATCTCCATTCTGGGAGGTTTTTTGTCTCACCGATCCATTCTTGGATGGTCGGCAAAGTTTTCCTCTCCAGTCTTACACCAAAGATGGAATTGATTTTGTCGCTAGGATCTTAGGCGAGTCATAGTGTTTTAGATCGAGTCTATGTAAAGTAATTTGGGAATAATCCTAACTATTTGGTTAGATTATTTTATTACAAATTACTTGGTTTGTTGGATTATATTTGTGTCGCAGAAATGGGTAATTTGTGAGGGTCTATTACAAATGGGTTTTCCCCCTTATGATGTAAAAATATGAAAATCATGATGTAAAGTGTCTTGAGGGTTGGAAAAATAATTTATCCCCTCATAGGTTAATTAATTAATTTTTTTGGCAAAAAATTAATTAAAATTCTAAAATAGAAATTTAATTAATTCTAGGTCCTAGGTAAATTTAAATTCTCCAAAGGCAAAATTCGTTGGTCCTAAAAAATTATATTTTAAAAAGTCTCGAGACTAAGGTAAATTAATTATTTTGATAAATTTTAAAACTTTGATCCTTAGGGGTTAAGTCAAAGTCAAAATTTTGGGGAAATTAATTCAAAAAATTAATTTTTGAGTTAATTAAAATGCATTTAAATGAAAAAACAATTTTCCTCAAAAATAAAATATTTCGAAAGATGAGATTAAAAGAAATTTTGATCGTCATCAACGGTTGAGATTATTTTGACAAGGATCACTCGAACTAGCCGTTGGAGGATTTATCTTTAAATAGGAGGTCATTTGTCAGTCGATCGATCCGACCTTTGAGTTGTGCTTTTCGCGAAAAGCTCTGGTGTAATATTTTTCTGGATTATAAAGAAAGAATTTGGGGTTAATTTCTGCTAGTGTTACTCTTCATGGGAACGTTATAAGATGTTTTTTGTTTCATGCATAATTTTTTCTAAAGCCATTGATGATAGCTTCTAAAGAGTGATTTGAGTATAGGTATCTTGCTCAATTGTTGGGGTTTCAATAATAATGTAAATTTTGAACGTAATAGTAGGTATCTCTATTTGTCTAAGTTTATTATTATTTTCTCGCTCTATCTTTAATGGCTGGATCGAGTTTTGCTGAGAAATCTTGAGTTAGATCATTGGGCATTAGGGGAAATTATCAGTTGGACTAGCGAGCTCCCAATCTGTGTTTTCTGAAGAGCCTAGCTAAATTAGCTTCGGGCTTATCATAAGATTTTTTTGTTTTGTGATGCATGAGGGTTTCAAGTTAGCACCTCCTTTAAAATTAATTTATTTTTAATTTCTGTGTAGCATAATGATAGATCTGGCTACTTAGAGCCTTCAACTTGTAAATATTGTATTTTTCTGACATGGGTTTTTTCTGGGTTTTTAATTTCATCACTGTATATATCGTTTGGGTGTTTTCTTGTTGCCGTGTAGCTGCAGGTCTGAAAGAGAATTTTTATAAGTCAGATCCAGGCCCTTGAGGGTAAGATCGGGCCTTAAAATCATTTTGTAGGGGCTTTATTCGATTTTTTTACAGTACGAGGGTTTTAAAATTTTAAATCTGCAGATTGCCAAGGACAAATCTAAAACATAAGAATATATCATTTTAATCAAAATTTCTAGGAATTTTTTTAAGGTTTTCTGGCTACCATTTTCTGCTGCGATTTGTCACCTTTCTTTGCAAAATTTTTGACTTATTTTCATATGCGTTTTCCTTTCCTGCCTGTGTTTTTGTTTTTCTTTCTTCCTCTTGCAACCTTCTTTTCTCTTGCTTCATTTTTCTTCCTTCAATTTCCAGTTTCTAACCACTAAGTTTTTTTGCAGCTTTTTTCCAAGCTCTTCCCTCTCATCCACAACTCCTCTCTACTGTGTTTTTCCTATTTTTTTCCGCTCCCTAAACCCTCTTGTCGCTGCCAATACCTCGTCCTTCATCATCGCTGCCTTCGTATCCCTTCAAAACACTGCTTGCACTAAACGTTGTAGCTCCATCCCTTGTCGCAGTTCTGCCATCTTCTCACAGTCCCCGCACCCTCAAATCCCCTCATCTCCACAACACTCTTTCCTCCATCGACCTGCAATCCCTTTTGTTGTCGCTGCATCCTGCATCCAAGCTCTCTCTCCTGTTTCTTTTCCTTACTCGCACTACCATTCTCCCTCATCCCTCCTAACTCGCGGCTACCTTCCTTGTTGCAGCTCCAACCTCCCTCACTCTCCTCTGCGTATACTTTCTCCTGCCGCCGTCGAGCCCCTTCACACTTGCATAACATGTTCAAACAAAAATTTGATTTCATCTTCTTTTTTTTTGTCTTTTGGATATGCATTCTGGTTTGTTTTATTTACCTTTCATATTTTTGTTCTGATCTTTTATTTAAATTAAAAAGAAATCTCGAAAATAATTTTTTTACTTTTTATTAACTTCGATTTAGATTTCATTTTTGATTGCTTTTCATTTTTATTTTTTTAATATTAATTTTGACTTTTGATTTATGTTTTGATTGCCTTTTTTTTTTTAAATGTTTTCAGACATTGAAAACATAGAATATTTATTAGTATATTATTTTTATTTTTTAATCTGACTTTGATATTCCTAGAGATTTAAATCAAAAGAGAACTTTGCGCTTTCACTTTAAAAAATTTAAATACTTTATGTGGCCTTTGGCCCATTAAAAATTTAATTCATTAATTCTTTTTGATTTTTTACATTTGTCACATTAAAAAATTTAATTGATCATTTACCACATTAAATTTGCTTCATAAGCTTAGCACATTAAATTTGCCTAAGGAATAATTAAATTGTTAATCTAAAGTTCCTTGTTGGTGTCCTTTTTGTATCAAAGGTAAAATTTAAAAGGAAAATTGCGTGGTATCGATATTTTAATTTCTCTATAGTTAAACACGCTTAATCATATTTTAAATCGCCTCTAAAGATTGACTATAGGAGAATGATACATTTTTATAGTTCTAGGTCATTAAAGAAAACCCATTTAAATTCTAGGATTGTGAATTGCTTAGCATTTGAATTTCATGGTTCTTCATGGTATTTAGATCTTTCGGAATTTAATTGCTATACTATTTTGCACGTTAGGATCGTTGTTTCTTTTGAATAACTTGATTGTGTTTCTTCAAGTAGGTTCGTGGTTAATTGAACATCTAAGGCACTCGTCTAAAAATCATTTCTATCATGTGGTTGTGTCTTATTCATCTCAGTTAATAAGAACTTGTCTCATTTTCATTAAGCTATTCAGCCTTAAGCCTCCTAGAGCTTGTGTTCCACAGGTTTCTTTCATTCATTTACACCCAGGGACTACCCCCCTTGACTTGTCTAAGAGAGAGTCTAAACAGAGTTGGTAAGGATTATAGTGACAACCCTTACTCTGAGCATTGTCGCGGTGCTTGGACACTTTGTGCAACGACAAACCCTATCAATTGGTTTCAGCCTCTAAGAGAGTGACAAGTCCATGGTACATCCCTCAAGTGGCAGTCATGTGATATAATGATGGAGCATTGTGGGGCATTAGGGGAAGGCACCAAGCCACATTCCATAGTACAAGGGTAGATATGATAAGGGAAGTTCACACTTAGGTACATGAATGTAGGAGTGAGCAATCATGGTACATGAGTTACCTTGGACTTTTTTTTCCATCCTTTTTCATATGCCTTTTGCCTTTTATTGATTTTTCTTTTATAACTGCTCGGGGCTCTAGGGAATGAGAGCAATGTTGCACGAATTGGGGAGGTTTTTTGGAAGTAGGGACGCGGAAGCGTCATTTCCCAAAAATCTAGGAAGTGAAGTGTCTACTATATATATATATATTATATTTTTTGCATATATTTAAAAAAACATCTAAAATACCAAATTAGTTGTAGAAGACATGAAAACATGCATATTTTTACATAAATCAAGATAGATATGGCATCCATTGGACATCAATGATTAATTATTCCAGCATCAATCATCTACAATCTAGATTCCTCTTCTCTTGTCTAACCTTTGCCTCTACTTCAATTCTATAGGGATTTTAGTCAACATTGCCTAATTTTGATAAAACAACTTAATCCAAGCCTTATAATATGGTAGAGAAAGCTTGACATCCCTGATCAATGATTTTGACTTGAGTGAAGGGTATATAATTGCTAAGGTCATGACAAAGGAGTTCAACAATCAATAACACCAACACTGGGGTACATATAGGGCTTGGTGCTCTTGATTAAATGCCAATCACATGCCCTCATACATGATATAATCCAATGAAACTCCACAATCCCATTGATCCTGAAAACTATTAAGTTTGCTGAATTTTGAATTGGATATGAAATTCTATTTTCTCCATATGAAGTTTGATGAGGTTGGAACCACTCTCAAACATCATGAGTCATTTCATGGTAATGTTAAAAATTTAAGTAAAAGGATGGAAATGAAAGATAAAGGAGAATGTCACTTTTACTTTAAGAATTTAGCATTAGCAATAGGGAGCATCTAGGAAGTGTTTAGGGAGCATCAAGAGGCACCTTGGGAGTATTTGGAAAGTGTAGTTCCCGACATAACAATTCGAAATTTCTAAAACAAAAAAAACAAAAAAGCCCTGCAGAACCATCCACCTTCTCTCGGATCCGCTCGTGATCTGCGGTCGATACACGCCCAAACCTCCATAGATCTGCTTCTGATACTTCCTGGATCCGCGGATCGGGCAATAGGAACCGCGGATTGGGGCCCCACGGATCCAATTTTCCAGGAATCACCAAAAAAAGGCGGAACCACAGATCCGATTTTCCGATCCGTAGTTCTGTTGAAGGATCGATGGTGGATCTGTACGGGACATAGATCTGCCTTCGGACCCTACGAGGGAGGGTTCTTGCAACACTGAATGAGAGCATGATGTGTAACATAAAGCAGTGATTACCCCTTTAAGGTTGGGCAGTTCATTGCCCACCAAGGGTTGGGAAAATCATGGGTTCCTTAATGATGCCCTATGAACTAGGGTGATGGCCATAATGATAGGGGTAAAGATCATAATGGATTTTGTCCATGTGCTAAATTTGTATGCCTTGACCATCTTTTGCATTTTATGGTACATTTCCTATTGAGAGTGGCCAAATTTTATGGTACATTTACTTTCTTTTTAGCTACATCAACCTCTAGGGTATTGTTCCAAGCCCGATCCAAAAGTGTGGACAAGGGGAGGGGGAGTCTAACTCCTTGTGGACCCAATGGCCAAATGTGGACTAGGATGGGAAATATGTGGAAAGGGGTTATATTTTATAATGAGTGGAGGGGACTTAAGTATATTGTGTCAAGAAGCGGAGCCACTCAACTAAGCTCGAGATTTCCCATGTAGTGGCACTCCTAAAGCTAGTAGCCAATAAAGGGTATTCCACGTGACTAGGATACAAGGTTAACCATGAAGTTGGATAGAGGCGACATGAGTATAAACCAAGCCTATTCTTCCTGCCGAATCCTCCAACTAATCCATGCCCAAAAGTGTGCATGATAAGTAAACAAAAATTCCCAACTACAAAATGAAATCCATCCCTTCGGGGTTGGAAGGCCCACCTTAAAACTTACGATCATAATAGATGGGTGAGGGAGCATAATGGCTAGCTCAAGTGGCGGAGATGGTGGCACATCGAGCTATTTGGTGGCTGCAAGGGCTGCTGGCTGTCGCCTGAAGATAATTTAGGAGAAAAATTTCTCCTATGGGTGTCACCTACAGGTTGTGGGTAGTGAAAATTCGGCTAAACCCAAAATCCTACTGCAACAACTGATTTAGTTTTTTCTATTTGTTAAATGAATTGAACAAATTATTTATTGTGTTCTACGGTAAACATCGAAACTAATACACTGCAACCTTCACAAAATAAATTCTGCGGAAGAAAAATAACTAGAAGAATAGATGCACACACACACAAATACACAATTATTTTTGGACTAAGTCCCTGGAAAAACCCAACTCAGGAAAACCGGTGCAGTAGCTGAGGGTTTTAATATTATGCAATAGTAAATCTGAGTACAAGACTATGGATGCTCAAATCTAGCAATCCATACAGAGAAATGACTGACAATAAATCTAGTGAGAAAAATCACACTCCCACAGGCGATCCGACACTGACTTGGCTCAAGATGAGATGCTATTTGCTGCCTCTACGCAGTCACTACGTCAACCTACGTAGTACTCCGTCCCACAAATCGAAACTGCTTTCCCTTTGGATATCTGATCAACTGATGTCTGGAAGATGGATCCTCCAGGCCTCCGGACTCTCTCTTCGGGTTTTGGCACTGAATCATTGCTTCTCCCCAGGAAAATACGGAATCCCTTCTGAAGCACTGGGTTGCCTCTGCATGGCTCTGCGCTGCCTCTCTGTGGCACTCACTGCCTCTCTGCATTGCACTCACCGAAATTAGGAAATCGCCCTCCAACCTTACTATCCCTGCCCCTCTCTCATTGCTTTGAGCTCACTAGTGCTCTCTCTGGCAACTCAGTACTACTACTCTAGAGTTCGATCTGCCAGTGAAATCGAACTGCTAGTGTCTGATTTGTTGTGTTCTCCAAGCCCCGTTGAGCTTCTTCTTATAATCTCTTGTTGAGACATCAATGACCATGATTAAAACTTAACTGGTGGCTAAGATTAACTAGAACTCGATCCATGTCTTTTTATAGAAGATTCTCATCATGAATTAATGAATACCCTTTAATTAATCAGATTTCCTGTGTTTAGACTTAGGAAACATTAAAAAATTATTAATTGTTTTAATTAAGTTGTTTCTAGGTGGAATTTCCTTAAACTATTTCTGGGTTTTGGAAAATACATGTATTCAAGCATATTCTCCAAATTTCGTGGCTAAAACACATCCGATCCTAAAAAACCTAACACTCCCTCTTAGTGAGGAAAGTGTTCTAGCGTTGCAATCTATTGAAGCAATGCCCTGTCTCTGCACCATCCCCTGCCACATTGTTGATGTTTGGCTGTTGTTGCCCACTAACTACTACACAACTCTAATAAATGCCTAATTTGTGCTGCTGTTGGCCCTCCTTAACTACTGCCAACACCACATCTTCACTGCAACTCCCTCTCCATCTGCTATTCTTGCAACTGCAACAACTGCATCTGAAAAATGTCCAAAATACTAAATCAAATGTGATCAGTATGATGCATCTGTATCTCGAGTCTCTGTGTGCTACTAGTCTTTGCGCTATCACTGAAGCCTCTGTGCTGCTGCTGACTCTGCTCTGTGCCAACTGCACTGCTGCCAACTTTGCACTATGCTGCCTATTATTTGACCGCTACTAGCCATTGCATCTATCACTCTAGCATCTGACTGCACCATCTACCACTTATCCGTCTTGCTACTGCATGTTATGGGCTCCCGTAGCAAGGTATTGATTCATGAGGTGGACCTCCTCTAGAATCCTACCCATCCTGTAGCTCTCTGGGGCTACAAAACAAAATCACCCCACCTCACCCCTGGAGGTATTTCGGTGATCATGGCCAACTCTTCCTCCAATCTGGAGGACAACTTGTCGATTTCTGCAGATACAGCCTGCTGATCCTACTTCTCCTCTTTGTCCTTCTTTCTAAGAGGACATTGAGTGTTGTAGTGGCCAAGCTCACCACATCTGAAGCATTTGACCTTGGAAAGGTCCTTTCTTCCTCTTGCGCTGCTCTTGCTGTGCCTTTGATGCGAGGGCCACATTTTCCTCTTCCTTCACTTGCTTCATCCCATTGCTGCTGCCACTGATGGCGCTCTTCACCAAATCTCGATGGTTCTCTTCACCAAATCTTGCCTCATCTCCTCTTGTTGCAGATCAACCCACATTCAATCCCACTCTGGCAACTTGTCTATGCCCAAAATACTCTGGACAAAGACCTGTTAGTCTTCGGAAACGCTGTGGAGAGTTAACCGCACCAATTCTGTAGGTTGGGGCGCTAACCCTACTGCAGACAGTTGGTCTCGGACATCTTGAATCCTAGTGAGGAAGGGGTCTATGCACTCCCCTTTTTGCATCCTGCTACATCTCAGTTTCTCCTCAAGATACATCTTCCGCTTCTCGGAAGATCCCTGGTATAGTTTAGCAAGAGCCTCCCACATCTGCCTGGCATTATCTTTGCCCGCTATGTGAGACACAACGTGATCTCGAAACCCATCAAGAATCAACCTCTTTGCTTTCGCTATCTCCTTCTTGTAGGTCTTCATTTGATCTGCATCCATGGGGATAACTACCACTGCATCGATGTAGGCTCCGAGTTCATATTCATCTAGAAGACAATAAATTGTTGCCTTCCAGATCACATAGTTGGAGGCTTCCTCCAACCGACCCTGATCTCTTAGCCTTGTTGATTCCATCTTTGCAAAAAGTTGAATTCCTCCTCTTCTCCTCTGTGCAGCTTCTGACTGGCTCTATGCCCTCCTCGCTAGAGTGGGCAAATCTGCTCACAACTACTGTTGCTTTGCTGGGAAAAATCGAACTTCTGGACTAGAAGTTCCCTGAGAAAAGAATTCCCTCCATGGGTTCTCTTCCTTCCTCCTGATGCTATTTTGCACTAGTAAATTGCTGCAAAATAAATGTGTCCCAGTTGAATATCTAATCTACAAGGAAAATACTGCTGCTCCCTCTGCCTCTGGTAATCGTTGATCTAGAAAATTTATTCTTTGTCGAATCTCTCAGATAAATAATTTTTTCCTCAAAAATCGACACTCTTAGCCAAAGGAACTGCGCTTCTTCTAAGGGTTTCGAATTGCTACCTAGGCAGAGTTTCGAAATTCCTCTTCCCTTCTGCTACTGAGCTCTCGAGCTTCTATCTGCGCTCTAATACCAAGTGAAAATTCGGCTAACCCCGGAATCCTACTACAGCAACCGATTTAGTTTCTTCTATTTTTTAAATAAATTGAACAATTATTTACTGTGTTCTACGGTAAACATCGAAACTAATACACTGCAACCTTCAGAAAATAAATATTGTGGAAGAAAAAAACGTTCGAAGAATAGATGCACACACACACAAATACACAATTATTTTTGGACTAAGTCCTCGGGAAAACCCAACTCGGGAAAACCAGTGCAGCAGTTGAGGATTTTAATATTATGCAGTAGTAAATCTGAGTACAAGACTATGGATGCTCAAATCTAGCAATCCATATAGAGAAATCACTGGCAATAAATCTAGTGAGAAAAATCTCACTCCCACAGGTGACCCGACATTGACTTGGCTCAAGATGAGATGCTATTTGCTTCCTCTACACAGTCACTGCGTCATCTTACGTAGTACTGCGTCCCACAACTTGAAATTGCTTTCCATCTGGATATCTGAACAATTGATGTCTGGAAGATGGATCTTCTTGGCCTTCGGATTCTCTCTCCCGCTTCTAGCATTGAATCACTGCTTCTCCCCAGCAAAATACAGAATCTCCTCTGAAGCACTGTGTTGCCTCTTTGTGGCACTCACTGCCTCTTTGCAATGCACTCATCGGAACTAGGAAATCTCCCTCCGGCCTTACTATCCCTGCCCCTCTCTCACTGCTTCGAGCTCACTAGCTCTCTCTCCGGCAACTCAACACTGCTACTTTGGAGTTCGATCTGCCAATGAAATCAAATTGCTGGTGTCTAATGTGTGGTGTTCTCTAAGCTCCATCGATTTTCTTCTTCTAATCTCTTGTTGAGATATCAACGACCATGATTAAAACTTAATCGATGGCTAATATTAACTAGAACTCAATCCATGTTTTTTTCTAGAAGATTCTCACCATGACTTAATTAAAACCCTTTAATTAATCAAATTTCCTAAGTTTAGACTTGGGAATCATTAAAAAACGATTAATTATTTTAATTAAATTGCCTCTAGGTGGAATTTCCAGAAACGGTTTCTGGGTTTTGGAGAATACATGTATTCTAGCCTCTCCACCAAATTTCGTGGCTAGAACACATCCGATGCTACAAAAACTAACAAACAGACCCCACAAGAGGTAATGAGGTGGATTTGAAGGCCAACCTTCAAATCATGGACTTGATATGCTCCTACATCACCTTGGATGCCTCATCAGCTTTGGGAATGACATTTGGAGCTCTTTCATTGGATGATGCCAACCCTAGAGAGCTTATTGCTCACACATGTGGGCTAATTAGGGCATATTTCATAAAGTTATTGGGTTGGCTTGTAACCCAAGCGTGTTTTAGTGTTAAACTTGTTGTGGGGGATTTTATTAGGCAAATTATTAGTACTACTCCTCATACAAATAAAGGAGAGGCTCATTGTTTTAGATTATCATCACTTGTGACATATTTCGACCCTCTTAGAGATTTTGAGCTTCTTGGTTTCTTGTGGAGATGTGATTCTATGGTGTATTTTGCTACTTGGATCTATTTCTTTGGCATTGGAGATGTTACTTTGGATCAATAAAGGATTGTTCATGCATTTTGTCTTGTAAGCCTTGTTAGAAAATCAGAAAGGTAGAAATATTTTCTTATATAGATAATTACTTGTGATTCTTTTATCTTTATGTTCTTCTTTTACTTTTAGTTCATAAAGCAATTACCAAAGTAATAACACAAAGACACCAGATGTAGGCAGACAGCCAAGGCAAAACCCTATCTAGGGAAAAACCCAGTCAAAAATTCCTCCTTCAATAGTTTCACGAGATAATCCAAGACTCTTGACTTAGACAAAGACTTCCTCCACACCAAGTTAGCCCTAAATCCTTCTTGTAGATGATAATCCTTCAATAGCAACTTTGACCTAGCAGCAACAACTTGTAGTAGCAGCTTTGACCCAATAATTGGCAGCAACAACTTCGACTAGACAAAGAAAAACTGCGATCTCCCTAGATACTCCACTTGAGTGAGAGATAGATGGCCCAAAACTTCGATTTTGATGTCTTCTTTCTTCCCTCCAAATTTCACACCCTTTGCCAGCTCTTTTTCAACTTCTCACTTCCTAGCTTCTTTCTTCTAGATATCGAACTTATGAGAGAGAGAGTGAATGCTCCAAATGAATTTGAACTACCTTGTATGTATAGCCTTCCAGTGAGGTTGAATTGTCTTTCTTGAAGTCGACTTGATCTCCTTGACGCTGACTTGGTGTGGGCAGGACAAATAGCATATTTGACTCATTATTATTTCTTTTTACATGATTCAAAAGCCCAAGAAGGGTCTCTTTTAATGGACAATGACTCTAATGTCTCAGAATAAATCCTAGAAGTCCTCAATGGGAACTTTGACCTGAAACATGATGACCCAAGTATGAAACCCACACTTTAATAAGTCATAATACTAATAACAAAAGTGTCGTCATTATTCTTTTGATAAATACACTTCATTGTGACTCAAATACATTTATGAAGGCCTCTAAACTAGTTACATTTTTCAACACTCCCTCTTAACTAGGGAGATATTCATACTTTCACATACAAGTACATGGAAGATCTCAAAACATATGACTATGAAGAGTTTAGGCACCGCAATACCGTGGACTATATTCCTGACCAGGGCAATCTATCCGAGGTCCTCCAACAATTTAGGCACTCACGATGCCACGGACTAGATTCCTGACCAGGGAAATCTATCTGGGTGGGACTAACATGGACTAAAGCTTTCAATCAGTCTAGGTACCATCAGACTTGCTAACCATCAACCTACGGATCCAGGTGCATATCTGAGGTTAGAGCTCTATGACCAACACCACCCTCCCTACTTCGGGATCTAAACATCAACACAAAGTGTCGGCTAGATGTCCACCCAGGCAATGTGTCTTACACACAAAGCCTTAACACTCCCAATTATTCCAATTGGTAGAAAATCCTTTCCGATCAAACATAGCGGTAACAAATCTCTCTCGTGTAACCAACATGCTATCAAACCTCTGAGAGATTTTCCTGTACCAACACAACCCCGATTAATAACAAACTTTCAAATGTACATAAGTAAACGCAAACCTTTTGGGTCTTCTAGACAACTAGATGTTGCTTCTTAATTTATCACAGTAGGACTTTCAAGCGAATCTTGACAGAAGATTCCTCAATCATACATCTTCCTTTCCTACTTCACATGCAGCAACATATTCTACAAACAAATCCTGCTTTTCTTATGCATTCTCTAATTTCTTCTTTCAAGGTGTCCTTCATGACTATGATATGCCCTTCCTCTTAACTAGGGAGATTCCTTTCATCTAAGCTCCTTCTTAACTTAGGGAGATCCCTTTCATCCAAGCTCCCTCCTAACTTAGGGAGCTCAACTTCTTTTCTACGACATCGAAGAATATTTCATGGCTTCCATCCTTCTTATGACCATCATCATTCATATAACTTTCTTCATCATTCTTATCATATCAATTTTACTTACGAGCATCTTCACCATCTTGAAGATTATGTACCTTCACAACTTAGATGGCAAGTACAACCAAATCTGTAGAAGCATGAAGTTAACCATATCAGAATCATATAATGGAAGCATTCAAATTTAGACATCAAATACCCAAACTTAGTTGCAAACAAGAGACACATACTTTTCAACTTCTTGTTTTTAGATTATATGATCAAGACTTTGAGCATCTCAAACATAATAACCTTCATTGTATCTAAGGCTTCAATATTTCTTCCAGAAGTATGGCATACCCTCTTATAATATATTGCAAACCCTAGAAGCAATTCAAACAAGTATAATTCTACAATGCATCTATCAACTTTAGAACTTATATGTTAGACTTACATTAGGATTTAGTGCAAGATCCTAGATTTCATACACGAGTCATTAAGCTCCAACAATCAAAACCAATCATAGCACAAATCCATATTTCAACAATCTTTCATAAATCTCAGACTATCACATTGTCATCATATTTTAGAGAAATGAACTTCTACTAAGGTTTAGTCACAAAACCCTAGAATTGACAAACACCATCACCCTAGAGAATACTTCGACTAAGGCTTAGTTCCAAACCCTAGGAATCATGACCATCAACAATTAGGTCAACACATATACCTAGCATTTCATCATCACGCACAAGCATATCATAACATGTGTTAGTCAAAACCAAAGACACAAATATCAAATATTAAAGTTACATATAACGAACTTGATCAAACTAGGGTTTCGATCGAACAAACACACATATACCTAGGATTTCATTTCAAGGACATTATAAGGGTCTTGCTTATACATCCAACCAAACCTTAACGATCTAGGGTTTCAATACATAACACAACAAACCCTAATACTTAATAGGTTTGGGATTTCAGACATGACCATTCAACCCTAACAAGCTAGGGTTTTCATAACCATACTGAGACCCCAAACATGACATTATCAAAGCATCAAACATTTTATTTAAACTTCATCAATAACCCTAAGTAGGCTAGGGTTTCACACATTATCATTGACATACCCTTAAGTTAGGGTTTTTACAAAGAACCTTTCTAGGGTTCCACAAGAGTAATCAAAGATATGAGGGTAGATTTATCTAATGATGAATCACCCAATCAAGGATCTTTAAGATTCAAGAGAGCTAGACACAATGATGTTAGAAATAGTTTATCAAGGATGAATATCATGAAGGGAGCAAAAACTTATAGTTTGAGACATACCTTTGTTTCTTAACAAACCTTGTAATTCCAATGCTTTTTCTTGTGAAGCCTTCTTTCATGTTCCTTGAGTATTCGACAATCTTTTCCTAAACAAGGAAAATATGAATAGAAATGTGATTAATATTTAATGTAAGGAAAACTAGATAAGTAAGGAAAACTAAAAATGAAAAGGTAATAAGATACTTATCTTTGGAGGTTGGTGAGGGATCCCTCCAAGCTTGAGGGATACCTATAACCTTATAAAAACAAATCAAAAATGTTTTTCCAAAATATATTAAACCTACAAAAAATAGAAATAAAAAAAATGAAAGACTAAAGCTTAGAGCAAAGGACTTAGTAGTGTAAGTCCCTTATATCCAATTCTTTGGCATTATTTTTCTTTGGAGTTCCTTCTTCAACGACATTAGCTTGGTCTCTGTTCCTTTTCTTGTTCTTTGGATTGTCAGTATAGTCACTTCTATAGTGACACATTTTATGACATTGGTAGCATTCTATTTTGGACATATCTACCTCCTTTTTGGCCCTTTTGAGTTCTTGAAGTTTCCTTTCTCGTGACAAGTAGAGTATGCATTTGAAACCTTTTCTTCTTCATTTTTGGATACTAGAGATTCTCATTTCTTCTTGGCTGCAAGCATTCCATAATTTCTCGAATGTAGGAGCTTCTTTCCAGCTCTTGAGAATTGAAGCAAAAGAACTCCAAGTAGGTGGTAGTCCCAATAATGCAGTAATCACTAGCTCTTTTTCTGGTACAATCTCATCTATGGCTTGAAGGTCATCTCTAATTCTAGATATCCTTACAAAGAAGGAAGCCACAATGTCATCCTTTGTCATTTTTGTGGTCCTTAATTCATTCTTCAGACTTGCTACATGACCGATGTTTTTGATAGTGAACAATTTTGATAAGGCTTCATACATTTCTTGAGCATGGTCTATATTGGAAATGTATGGGACATGATTGTCCTTTATGCTTTCTACCATCAATGTCATAGCCAATATTTCCGACACTCTAAACTTCACTTTATCTGCATCACTAGGTTTCTTCACTTTTCCTTTGACCAAATCCAAGACTTTGTTTTTCTTCAAGAATGAGGTCAATTCTCTTCTTCCATTCCCTGTAATTTGATGCTCCTTCCAATTTGTGCTCACTCTTTATTGTGTTAGACATTGTCCTTGAAGGTAGTGAGCTTCTTCCCTTATAAGAGCTCCTTATATGATTCCTTGTTCAATCCTTCAGATGCCTGACGCCTTTCAGTAGATTCTCAAAACTGCCTTTTTCCTTGTTCACCTTAGCTCCGATACCATGTTAGAAAATTAGAAAGGCAGAAATATTTTCTTATATAGATAATTACTTGTGATTCTTTTATATTTTTGTTCTTATTTTACTTTTAGTTCATCAAGCAATTACCAAAGCAATAACACAAAGACACTAGATGTAGGGGGACAGCTAGGGAAAAGCCCCTATCTAGGGAGAAACCTAGTCAACAATTCTTCCTTCAATAGTTTCATGAGATAATCCAAGACTCTTGACTTAGACAAAGACTTCCTCCACACCAAGTCAACCCTCAATCCTTCTTGCAGATGATAATCAATCAATTGCAACTTCGACCTAGCAGCAACAACTTGCAGTAGCAGCTTTGACCCAACAACAGACAAAGAAAAACTTGGATATCCCTAGATACTCCACTTGAGTGAGAGATAGATGGCCCAAAATTTCAATTTTGATGTCTTCTTTCTTCCCTCCAAATTTCGCACCCTTTTCCAGCACTTTTCCGACTTCGCGCTTCCCAGCTTCTTTCTATTGGATATCGAACTTATGTGAGAGAGAGTGAATGCTCTAAATGAATTCGAATTGCCTTGTATATATCACCTTCTAGTGAGGTCGAATTGTCCTTGAAGCCGAATTGATCTCCTTGAGGCCGACTTGGTGGGGAGGGGAAAATAACATATTTGACTCAATATTAATTCTTTTTACATGATTAAAAAGCACAAGAAGGGTCTCTTTTAATGGACAATGACTTTAATGATTGAGAATAAATCTTAGAAGTCCTCAATGTGGACTTTGACCTAAAACATGATGACCCAAGCATGAAACCCATGCTTTAACAAGTCATAATAAAAATAGTAAAAATGTCTTCTTTATTCTTTTGATAAATACATTTCATTGTGACTCAAATACATTTATGAAGATCGAACCTAGTTACATTTTTCAACAAGCCTTGCATTTGATAAATCTTTGTTCTTTTTTATGTAAGCTGATATGTATTACCTCAAAATAGCAAATTACAACTTTCCATCCATCACAAATAAGCACAGTATATTTACTACATTCCTGGTATTAGACCCAGGATTGTTTATGGATTTTTCCTCTTTTCCTTTTCTCTTACGGATGTCTATCCATTCCAAGACGTTGATAGGAGCAGTTGTAGATGAGACGATGTTATCATTTCTTTGAGATAGTTCCATTGTTGATGGTTTTACCATTTTTGTCATTTCCTTGTCGCTATCCAAGTGATCTGATTCGTGGGTACGTTTGTGCCCACTCATTGCCAGAGCCACAATTATGCCCGAGTCTCTTTCATTTTTAGGTGAAGGATGGACCTCCTCTCTCGGGGGATGAGATGGCTCCACATGAGGTTGAGTTGAGTCTGAAGGAGTTGATTTGGTGGTAGATGTCTTTTTTTGTTGTGAGTTGTCCAACTTTTGACCCGAAGTGTTCTTGGAACCTGTTGATGGTGCTAGACCCGCCAATATTGAGGGGATCTCCCTGATGTGAAGTCCCAATTAGACCTCACACCATTTGGTGTATGAGTCCCATCTGGTATAAAGGCTCGGTTGTCGAATTCTTAAAGGTTTTCCTTGGATCTAACTATCAGCAAGAGAGAGGGATGCAATGGTATCTTCGAAAAGAAATAAGGTGTGCCTAGTGAGTGTTCAGTTGCAACTGTGTCGAGGTTCTTCTACTACAAAGGGGGGGGGTAAAAGTGAGCCTCTAAGTGAGAAGTAATAGTACCACCCAAGAAGAGACACACTTGAACTAGAAGGGTCTATCTAACATCTAGTGGAATCTAGGTTGCACGAAACGAGGAAACAACTACGAGTTTCCGAAACGGGAAGCGATACGAAACGCGACCTCCCCAAATTTTGGAAACGGGGAAACACGAACATATATATTAAATATA